>JAAGNO010027892.1:0-14891 GCA_033439905.1 Ceryle rudis
TGGGGGGGTGGGTGGGGTATTTGTTGTTTGGTTTGGTTGGGTTTGTTTGTTTGTTTGTGAGGGTTTTTTGTTCTTTGCTGGTTTTGTTGGTAGTTGGTTAGTTTGTTTTGTTTTCTGTAGTTACTTGTGAATCTCATTGACAAGCTCATGACTAATTTTAAGGATTTAGAGCCTCTTAATGCAGCCTTATAGCTTTTGATTAAATGCACAAATGGAGATAGTTTGTCCAACTGGGAAGGCCTCCTGTGTGAAAACTTGTAAATGCACCAAGAAGGGAAGGTAGATTGAGTAATGTGATAAATGTATAATTGGGCAAAGAGCAATACATAATGCATAGAAGGTGTGAAGGTTGATCAGTGCTGGTAGGGAATGGACATGTCCCATCATTTACAAATGTATAGTGCATATTTTAGCATTATTTCAGTTTTACAGGCAAATACTGGATGCAGTCGATACTTCAGATGCTTGCTAGGAATGTACATTGTCCGTAGATGATGATATATAGCTATTTTAGTGGTAAAAACAAGTAGATGGTGTGAAGAAGCTTTAGCATGACAATACCCTGTTTTCAAAGTTTTCTAAAATTCACATCTTTTTAGCAGTTCATTTGACAGTGAAAGTGGTTAAATGGGAAAAGAGTTATATTTTGGGCTCTTCAGCATGTTTTCCATGAAATATGAATAATAAGCCCCACGTTTAAAGCGATGTGATTCTTGCACAGATGCTCAACAAGTGTACTTACTGGCATCAGACTAGGGGCTCCTAAATTGTGATTTACTGCTCACTCCTTAGAGGTGCTCAGAACACTTGCCAGTTCAGTGGTAGCTGAGGCACATGAGTTGTCCAGAGTCTGGGAAGCTGCTGGCACTTGAACAAAATGAGCTTGTAGTTGTGTGCTAAACTATTCTTACAATATGTATTGGACAGTTTACAGTAGAGCTTTCACCCACAACATGCGAGTTAGTGTAAGTAACTGATACAAAAGGAATTTCAAGTTATGGTAACACCAGATGAGTGTGTTACTTTCATTACTTTGTTACATCATGTCTAAAATGAGACTGAAGCTTTTCAGTGCATTGATGGATCTTACATTTCTGAATATACATAGCATGCTTCAGGAAACTGAAGTTAAAAAATACACCTTTTCAGTTATCTCACAATTTAACTTTCTAAATATGTCTCATTGTTTACCAAGAATTTAAGGTAGAGTAAGTACCTTGTGTTTACAAATCAACATATGGGACATGATTAATACATTACACACTTCATAAATGGAACCGTCTTGGTATAATCTCTTGATTTCGTATCAAACTCCAAAATAATCTGTTTGTGTAAACTGATGTGATTTATAGAAGAGTATGAACTAGGAATAAGCAGAACACCAAAAAATTACTACTTGTTAGCTATAACAAATGCTTTTATGTTGCCTTGAAATTATACGGTGTATCATGCTTGGACTCAATAATCTCCAGAGGTCCCTTCCAACCCCTACCTTTCTATGATTCTTTGCTTATCTTATGCTGTTATATATCAGTCCAAATAAAATGTCACTTTAGTTGTAGGAATTCTTCTCACAAACATTATAGTTTGAAACAGATCGCAGAGACAGTCAAACTAATAGTTTGTGGGTGATTTGTGAAGCAGAAAGTTTTGAAACTGGGTCATTTATTGGTACCACTTGTGCATCGAGGCCATAGTGATGTTGCAACTGGAATGCATCATTATTGACCTTTTCATTAACATAAAAATGGAGGGTTAATAACTCTCTTGGTACATTAAGTCTTCTCAGAGGCATATGATTAGTGCTAATGCGTGACACACATAGAAAGAACTCCAAGTACTGATGTTTGTTGGGCTCTTTTTTAACTTGCAGTCTCATTTGAGGTACTAATGAGCTGTATAGATGACACAAGTGCACTTGCTTTCTCTTACTCCTCTTGAAGATTTTCAGTGGCCTCCAGGAAAAGAACTGCCTTGCATTTAGATAGGCTTTGTCCAACTGACCGTTAGGAATACTTTAAATTTCTGAGACTGCCAAACTCTTGAAACCACTGATAAGGTTGAAATGTTTTTTTTTTTTTTTTTTCAGATCTGTGTTTGATCTGTGGAATTATGAAACACTTATAATGAAGTTCAGTGAGGCTAAGTGTAGAGTGTTACACCTGGGAAGGAATAACCCCATGCACCAGTACAGGTTAGGGGTTAGCTCTGTGGAGAAGGATCTTGTGAGCCTGGTGGACAGTAAGGACAGCAATGTGCCCTTGTGGCCACCAAGACCACATGGTGTCCCAGGGTGCATGAAGACGAGTGTGTCCGGCAGGTCAAGGGAGGTTCTCCTTCCCATCTACTCTGCCCTGGTGAGACCACATCTGGAGTATTGTGTCCAGTTCTGGGCTCCCCACTTCAAGAGGGACAGGGAAATACTAGAGAGAGTCCAACGGAGAGCTACAAGAATGGTAAAGGGACTGGAACATCTCCCTTAGCAGAAAAGGCTGAGAGCCCTGGGGCTGTTTAGCCTGGAGAAGACCAAGAGGGGATCTTATCAATGTTTACAAATACCTGAAGGGTGGGTGTCAAGTAGAAGGGGCCCGTCTCTTTTCAGTTGTGCCCTGTGATAGGACATGGGGCAGTGGTCACAAACTGGAACACATGAAGTTCCACCTCAACATGAGGGAAAAACTGCTTTACTGTGAGGGTGATGGAGCCCTGAAACAGGCTGCCCAGAGAGGTTGTGGACTCTCCTCTCTATAGACTTTCATAACCTGTCTGGATATTTTCCTGTGTGGCCTGCCCTGGGTGATCCTGCTCTGTCAGTTGGATAGGACTTTATGATCTCCAAAGGTCCCCTCCAACCCTTACCATTCTATCATTTGAATCCTCTTTCTGTGTGATGAAAAAGTCTCTTAGAGCACAGCTTCAAGCTCAAGAATGTCAGTGCTTTAATTTAATAAGCCTGTTCATACCTATAATAATAAAGAACAGCACGAATTATAATGCTCTCCTAAGAAGTAAATCTTGTAAAAGGGGTGGAAAGCATCTGTTCTTACGCTGGAAACTTTTGAAATCAGTCTGCTGGTTTCCTACATGTAGGGGAGTCAAATCTCAGAACTGAAATGTTAGGTACTTGGTAGAATTTGGCGGTTAGAATTGTACGTGCGGTATTAAATTGTGAAGCATGGCATAGTGGTAGGCCTCCATGAATCACTGGTTCCAGCTTTAAGCATTGCAGAAGTGGGATGTTTAGATCTTGCTATAATATAAATTGCAGTATTGAAATGTTCGACTGAGTTATCAGTGTTAACAGCTCTTCCAGACTTAACTGGAAAATAATCTATATTCTTGTGTATTTGCAGTTTACTCTACAAGCTCATTACTATCCATTTTTTTTCTGTAAAAAAAGAATGTAATTTGGGAATAAATTTCTGCAGATAAATTTTATGTTGTTACTGAGGTATTTTGGTGAATTTTAACAGCAGAATTCCATGAGGAGTGCTTGCTTTCTTTCTTAATATGCCTGCCAGTTGAGCAGTTAATTGCATGCCACCTACTCATACAGCAAAAGTATACCTGTTGTATTTTTGTTGTATTTCTTGAAAACGGGCAGAGGTGTTTGCAGCTGTATTTGATAGTGATGTTGAGCTTCAGCTGCTATGGCTAAATTGGCCCAAACACTTTTCATCATTTTTGTCTCTTGCTCTAGAGTAATAATTTCATCTTCATGATATTTTCTCTTCTATTTAATTCCCAGCGGATCTAGCTGAAAAATATTGGTTTCAAATTTTATGGGCAAAAAAAGAAGTATTTGGCACTTTTAGCAGCTAACAACTAAATAACAACCATGTTGTGCTGTTTATCTATTAATATGAAAACCCGAACATATCGCAGTAAGTAGGTAGAGACTAGAACTGCAAAGCTTTTAACTGACTAGTGTCATCCTGTAGTGGCATGAATTTTTTTTATTTATTTTTTTTTTATTGAAGTTCGGTGCAGAGTTTACAAACTTCCACTGATTTGGTGTAGTGCCAAAGAGCACTGTCCAGTAGTGTAAACTCATGTTATAGCATGAATGAGCACTTACCTTTGGTGCTGTTTTTCTGCGAAGATGCGTCTTTAATTTTTTCTCTTGAGATTCAAGCTTCAACTTACTGCATGTTCAAGGAGTAAGAGCACAACATATCTATGCTGTAACTAAGCTCCTGAGCAGGATAACTATAGTTATTGAGTATTAAAATGCAAATGAAAACATACACACCAAGGAAACCCCAAATTTACCATGTTATGTAATCATGTAAAGACAGTATCAAGTATGAATTACTTATGGTGTTTTAGATGTGATTTATGTGGGTTTTTTTTAGATCTGTGGTTGTAATCTGATTGGAGATTCTGAACATTGCCATCAGGGAGATTTATAATGTGATGTCAAGTTTGTTTTATTCTTAGAATACAACCAGTTTCATACAATTAATTTAATTTTCTTTTTTTGAGAGAAACAGAGTAGGGTAATTTTTATATAAGAGGAACACTTCACTGTAACCTTTGTCTTCAGTAAACTTGAGTAAGGACAGTATTAGTTTACTTGCTCACTCCCTTTTACTTCTGCAAAATAAAATTTAATACTCTTAAAAATTTTGTGGGTTAAAGTCACAATGGTGAGCATTTACCATAGCGTTGGTAGCATGGCTTTGTTTCACGTTGATATGTCTGGGCATCTTTAGAGCACCTATGCAGGTTTGTCCTTGAGAAAGTCTGTAATTTAGTGATAAAAACAGTCTCTTGAAATTTCTGTAGATGCTTACCTTCTTCTGTAATAGTAGTTAACAAGGAAGACACTTGTAGACCATCTAAGCAGACACCCAACTTATGTCCACAGTTGCCAAGTTGTAAGAAGTCCTTTCAAAAAGTATGTATTATCTCAACGCACCTCTCTATCTTAGTGCATTACATACCTAGATGTTTTCCCTGGAGTTTATAATCACTGGTGAAATACCACAACCTTCAGTCTTCTTCTAATTCACTAAACTTTGCAAGGAAAAAACTGCAATTAGCTAAATATTCTTATGTCAAAAATATGCCTCTTGCACTAGATAAATGGTTTGTACTTTTGACTGGTGTCATGAGGATACTTACACACATTGGTTATAGCCACAGGGGGCAATGGAAGGTATAAGTGCATTCCACAGTTCTGCCTCCCCCCAGCACACCCTCTGTGTTGTGCCGTAAGAACATGTGAGCCTAATAGCTTAAGAACACTACCAGACACAGTGCTGGGCTCGCCTTCCTCTGAGGAAACTGCTTGTCCAGTCTCCAGTGATTTGGGAACAAAATTCTACTATTTGTAAAATAAGAAATAAGCTTCATATGCATAATATCTGCTTACTTCCTTTATAAAACCATATGTTTGTCAGGGTCCAGGGATGGCATCTGAAAAATGTTTGGAGCACTCTGCTATTCCCATATCCTTTTTTCTTTTTTTTTTTTTTTTTTTCCCCCCTTTTTCTTCTCCAGATCCTGAAGGCCAGCTTCTTTCAGAGCATTCTACTTGTTTCTCCCATCAAACGTAATCTCTCAGGAACAAATATTCCTAAATAACTAAAATAACTGTTGTTTTAGAGATTATTCTTTCCTTTTGTAGTTCTTGTTTGAATACTTAAGATAATATAACTTAGTAAAAATATAAAGAAGTATTGCTGAAATTTCAGTTGTTTCTTATATTAATCCTGCATCTAACAATTATGAATTGATTGATTGGTCAAACACCGTTTTAATTATTATTTTTGTACTACTATCCTAGGAAACCTAATAACTAAAAAGAAGCCAGCTCAGTAGAATTTCTGATGTGGCAATGGCGTCTGCTGTAATCAGTTCAGTTCCTACCACTGCATCTCGTTTTGCTTTACTGCAAGTTGAAAGTGATACTGATTCAGAGCATGGAAAAGGAAGAAGTGGCCGAGGTGCCATTAAGTCTCAGGCTTCAGGGGCAAGATCAACTACAAATGAGAAAAAAAGAAAGAAAAGGAGAAAGAAGAAAGAACAGCAGCAGAGTGAGGCCAATGAGGTAAAGAGATTGTATTTTCAGTAGTGGGTAATACTGTTACCTGATAAATAATTTTTGCTGTCCCTGACAAGTCATTGGTTTGGGTTTTTTTGATGAAACAAATGCTACTTAGTTAGAGAGATTGCATTTTTTTCTTTGCTTTATTAAGAATTCTTGATAAAAGAATAGGATACTCCATACTATACAAGTTGAATTTTAAAAATTATAATAAACTGCTAGGTTTGACTTTTTTTGACATCACCACTGGAAGAATTAATTTATGATAAAGGGCATGAGCTTTCTAAGAATTGATTGACAGGAAGCAACTTGTTTTCAGAGGTTTGTAGGTAATCAGTTCTAGTTGCCTGCTTGGACAGCAAGCATGTTAGAATTCAAAGGTATTTTCAAGGTTTTTTTGTTTTCTTTTTAGGAGATAGTTAGACCTACCTACTGTGTCTGAAAAGCTTTAAAATCTGGTTTCTGAAATTGTAGTTTCCAAGATTTATCCATCATTCCAGTCCTTTATCCCATTAAATCCAGAGGTGGTGTTTTCTTGTTTGTTTGTTTGTTTGTTTTAATTCCATGAGTTGGGGGAGAGGGGGAGGGTGTGCATGAAGAGTGAAGAATAGTGATTTTCTGACATTTGGATTCTTACACCTCAGATAAAATGGAATTTAAGAAGTGAGACTGAAAGAATTGTTTCAGGATTCTAGAACTACAATTCTAGATTGTAGTGTCTGACAACTGATTTGAGAGAATTTTTCTGCCTGAACCTGTGTACATCTGTTATAAAATTTAGTATGTAAAACAACCAAAACCTCCAAACCCATCTTCTTTTTTTTTTTTTTTTTTTTAATTTTAGTATTTGGTAGGATTAAAATCTTTGAAATTTTAGTACTTGCAGTGATGCTAAGCAATTCTTTTGTTTGTTTCTGTCAGCTTTCTTCCTGTTCTTTTTATACTGAAGATTAAGTTTTCCACAAGCATACCCTAATGTTTCGTTGTGCTTGCTTTAACACCATCAAAGTTTTTAGTGCTGTTAAAATAATTGTGTACAGGCATTGCATATATTTCTGGAAATTCATTTGTGTGCAAATGCTACTTATTCTTGTGATGGCAAAGAGATGAGTACAGGCTGACTCATTCCAGCATGTACTATGTCTATAGTTGCTATACTCCACTGAAATTATAAATCAGAATAGTCCGCACCAGTGTTCTTGCCTGTGCTGTAACCTGAAGAAGGAAGCAGGGGTGGTAGTGCTGGTGCAGGCAGCAAGGGAGACAGTAGCAAAGCAAAAGGCGGTATCGCAAGGGACTGTTTGAAGGGTAAGGAAAACATGTCTGAATTATCTGCGTTATTGCTTGATTTTAAGCAACTTTAAACTAAAGTAAGGTGCCATTTTAAGGAGGAGTCATGACACTTCATGAACACACATTAAGAAGAATACTGTTTTTATAGTTTGTTTCTCTTTGTTCCGTCTTTCACCCGGTAATAGCTTCTCTCTCTGTTCCAGGAACCTGTATGTTGCGGAAATCCCTGTCTTTAAATTGATAGATTGTATAGGGGCCTTTGCTCCTTACTTGGAATGGAGTGTCAATTACTGTTTAAGCTTGAGCAATTAATGTCTTTGAACTGCCAAACTTGCAGGTTATTTGTTCACTATCAAATTTTGTAATTACGTAAGGTATTTTTAAGATGGCACTGCTGTATTCATATGGTGCAGCAATAAAAAGTAATTCTTATTGTAGGTTCTTAAAATGTGACCAGCTTTAGATTGTTGACAAACTGTGAAGATTGTCTATATTGCTCTTTTTCAACTTGAAACTCTACTTTATCTGTTTGCTGATGCCAAATACACATATAGCACCAGATTTTCTTTGGCATTGCATTTAATTTTGGTCGTTTGAGCACACCATTGTACTTGATCCAGAATGAAATCTTTTGGACACACTTACCTCTTCAGATTTGTTGAAAGTATTTTCATCTAGCAAAATATATTTACTTTTTCATTGTTTTATATTACTTGGCTGTGGTGTTTCTGATCCATTGTTTTTAATTTACATTATGGTGTTTACCATAAGTGATTAAACAGAAATGTATCCCAAACTACAGAGTAAGGTAAAGCACATGCATGCCTGTTTGCACGTGTATCTGAATGTCTTTAGTCCATTAAGACATTTCTGTATACTTGTCAACATTTTGATTAATGTTAAAAATAAATGGTTTTCAGCTCAGAAACCTTGCTTTTAAAAAGATTCCTCAAAAATCCTCACATGGAGGCTATCTAACTCAGCATGAACAAAACCTGCACACTGCAATGCGGAAGGACTCTCAGGAAGAAAATTGGCAGGAGTGGAGACAAAGAGATGAGCAGGTACAGCTTACTGTATTTATCTGTCTTTGTATTTCCTGAAATACATTACTCCATGAAGTTCGGCCTCATGAATAGAGAGGGATGGCTGGAGAGGAAGCAACAGAATACTGCCATGTAGAAGGAAAGGTTTCAGTGGAAATTCAGGCCATGTTTTCTGTCAGGTATAGTTCAGAGCTGTTTGCACACCTGATAGCTGGTCTGTAGAGTATGGTAAGAGGAATTTATATAATTTGGACAACAAGTGGGAGTACTGCCATGAAAAGATGGTGAAATGCTGTGGTGGGAGCAAAGCTGGGGATGTTTTGGTGGAGCAGTATATGGATATACAATATGGATGCATAGTAAACCTGGCTTGCGAAGTTCTGTTAGGTGTGAAAGAATTAGTTCCTTTCTAGCTAATGAAGAAGACTTGAACTCTGAGTTCTGACTCTCTTTCAGCACACTAGGTTAGTCCTATGAGTGTAAGAACATCTGTTTTTTTAATGTCGGAACATCTTTTTGGTAATAAATTTATTAGTAGGGCTCAGTTATACTTAAGAGTGCAACAGAGATAAAGCAGAGACTGACTGTGGCTGTATCAAAGCAAACAAAATGTTTCACTGTTTTTCTTCTTGCTGAAGCTACCACAAGCTGAATTTGCATAGCAAGATGTACTTAATCCAAAACAGTAAAATAGTCTTCACATTGAACAAATAACAATAGCTTTCTGTCCTTGTGATGCCACTTTAGTAAGTGTACTTAGAGTTAAAACTAGCCTTTTTGGTTCTTGACTTGAATTCAGTATTTAGAATACTTTTTGATACTGAAAAATCTATAGTGATTTTCTGGCATGGTGTTTTAAATTACATGAATGTTATGCATTGTTTGCTGCACTTCAGCTATTTTAGGCAAAAATAGCATAGATGGACAGAGAAAGAATTTGGTTTAGTTCTTTTTTTTTTTTTTTTTTAATATGGTGCTTAAAGAAATGTTTTGATACACTTTTTTCTGGATTCCTTTTTAATACCTGCCTGCTATGCACTCATTCACTGGGGTTTATATTTTCATCTCTCTTGTTATGCTTGAAGAATGCCCTTTAGAGTGTTTAACTTCACACAGACTTTTTCAATTCAGATTGCTAGTAAGTGACACTAAAAAAAAACAACCAACCAAACAAAACCTTCAAAAAAAGGTGTTTCCTGAAGCTGCTGAACTTCTATGCTGGCATCTGCTAGGATGTTATTTCCTCTTACAGAGAAATTTTCAACTTATATCTCACCAGGAAAGATAATATTAAGACACTTCTTGTTCTAATTAAGACAGAATACAGAAAGCCACACTGTTGAAAGACTGATGTTTGGATACTGTCCTTGATACTTTTTGTGCATTGCTAACTCACTGGTGTAGGTGCCTCCTTAAACAGAGTATAGCCAAATTCTTCACTTTCCAGGCTCCTAGATGTTTCTCCTAGCAGTGGAGAAATGACCTAAGAACTGTCTTGAAAATTTCGAGAGGTAAACAACTTCAGAATTACTTTTTAAGGTATAGATTTGCTTTGTTAGTACTTGCAGGTATTTTATTCTGTGTGGTATGAATTAGGTGAAAAATAATTTTATAGTCTAATTTCTGGGTGGTGAAATGGTCAGACAAAGTAAACTCCATTATAAACAATCATTCTTAATTGTGATCTTACTGACATACAGGCTGTGAAGTTACTGTAGGATTCTTTTATTTTAAAAATAACGTTACAGCAATTAGCATAACTGTACCATACAATAATTATAGTTCTAAAGATATCTCTGTCCCATTTTTATGAGAAAAAGGAATAGCCAAATACTGTCACAGTTACTGAGGCTGTTTTGTAGCATAGCTACATTTTGAACAGCTTTCTGTGGTCAGAGTGGACTGAGCATAAGGAATGGAGGTACAGTGGGGACTGTGAATATTTCTCCAACAAATACTATGTTAACACTTCTTTTTCTACACTAAAAATTAGTGAAGTGGTTGGCATGATCACTGTTAGATTGCAGTGTTGATGTTTTATAAACATGGAATAATTAAACTCAGTTTTGAGTAATTTGTATGTCTTTGACCATATAGGTTTTTAGGCAACCATAATTGTTGCAGTGAAATTTTTTGGTTCATAAATGGTTTAAAGCACTGGGGCTTTGACCTCAAAGTGCCAAAAAGTTACCCAGATTGTTTTAAACTTTTTAAATTTATCCAGAAACTCTTAAAAGCACGAATATTGGAATCTGAGTAGAAAAAGAAATGGCTACTTTTGATTCTTGTCTTAACAATGCAAATGTTTGCAGTAGCTCCAAGTATATAACATGAAGTGCTTATCTTGTTAGAATGTTTTCAGTAAAGTAAGCATAATCACTAAGATTCCTTTTAAAACTGTTAGGTCACTGTTTGTAGGTGGTAGCCATGTATTACAGCACTGACAGGTATTAAATTAGCTTGGTTTTTGTTATCTGAGCGGGGAAAAAGGACACAAGTGAAATTTAGTTTCATTATGGCATATGCATTTTTATCCTCTTGAGAGTTACTAAAATCCTGGGAGTCCACACAGATTTCCACTACCTACTGACAAGGCAGTAAAGGTCTTGTGGCTCTGAAATAAAAAGTAGAAAGCAAGGCCATTGTCACACAAAGATCCGTATGCCTCCAATATCCACAGCTATGCTTTTTTATTTCTATTTAATATTATCATCAACAGTTTCAGTATTCACTTATATTGTTTGTAATCTTGTTGTCCAAATTGTCATTAACAGGTCTGTTTCAGGATATGCATTCAATTTTACTTTTTTGAAGTAACGGATTACAATATTTGTGTATCACTTGTGTTAAATTATTATTTGTTATGTTCTGTAAGAATATAATTTGAAGAATCCATGGATAGCTCTGATTCAAAGAATTGTCATCTTAAGGTAAATTTGATTACAGACAAAAGGTACAAGTATTAAAGACTTGATGCTTTGAGCATAATAATCAGTGAAGAAAAGCATGTGCTTTGGAGTAGGTCTGAAAAGGCAAATCTCCTGAGCAGTAAACTGTCTAGTTGATCTGAGCACAGGGACTCAGAGCTGATAAATCACTGTGGGCTGCAAGTCAATTTTCCTCACACTTGTTCAAAAAAATGACCCATTCAGTTATATTCTCGAAACAACCCAGGAGGACATGGGGCAGGCACTCCTCTAGCTTCGCGTGTCATTTAATTGTTAAATAACTTGAAGTAAAATTTGGGATGTGCATGTTTCAAGCTCTTCTCATTCCATTCTTGTGATTGTGCCAGAAGCGTGACTGCAGCGTGATTTACATCTGCACCATTCCATCCCACTGAAGTTACCTTACTTTTACTGGGGCATGTTCATGGTACATAGATGTGTACACAGGGATTACCCCACCCAAGTCAAGTTTTGGCCATTTAGTAGTGAGATCCTGCTCCTCTCAGCCCATTGAACCTCAAATTCAGGCAAAGAATGAAGCCTCCTGTGGAAGATGTTGTCATTATCAGTTGTTGCTCATGTAGCAGCTTATTGTATCATTGCCCCCCTCCCTCCACCAGGAACAGAAACTTGATATTGTCTATATATAGCCTTTTAAGAACAAATTGTTATATTAAAGGCAGATACAGACAAAAAAGGTCAAGAGAGAATCCATACTTATGTTGGTGTGGTATTTGTTAAAGGGTCAATCAGTTAAATGATCTTGAAGCCCACAATATCACTACTCTTAAAATTAGTAAGAGATTGTAGTTAAAACATAGAGGAGATCCCTGTAGTAGGACGAGGAGGTAAGGTATTCTTTTCAGGTGAAGTTGAGGACTGTTGGAAGCTTGCGACAAGTCTGATTTTTGTTACGAGGAAGGCAGGGGTCTAGCTGTAAAGTAGGTTCAGCATATTTGATAGTACCAAATTCGCAAACAATATGGCATCATTCCACATCCATGACAATTTTTTGGAAAGGTTTGTCTGACAAAATACCTTGTTTAGTCAATGCTGCATCAAATGTTGGTTAGTACTTTTAACTGTTCTGCCAGTTCTGTGTTTTTTCATTATGTCATGCTGACTGTATTGTAAGATTTAATAAAAGCATCTCTTCTGTGAGTTGGAGAACCTGACTGGCAGGAAGGTTCAAGCTGCAACTGGCACATCCTTATCTGAGAGGAGAGGCATGAGTTTGACTTCTTGAGATTCAAGAAGGCATGAAATCCTAGCCTCTCAATTCTGTCTCTTCTTTTGTTCAGTAATATAATATTGATAATGAAGAGGTAAATTTTAAATGGTATACTGCAAGAGATGGTGATATTTAGCACTAGATGCGGAAAGTGTCTCCCTACGTCCACAGAGGTCGGCTCTGTAAAGAGCATCTCCCAGTTCATGAAGAGTTCATCTTTTCCTACTTACCCTCTAAATGACCATGCTGTCTGGCACTTTCCTTTGAAAGGATTGACAACATTTATCTTTAACTATGGAGCTATTATGTAGATAACATGGCCTTTCTTCAGCATGGTCTTTCTTCAGCAGAGCTTTTAAGAGAGTCACTCCAAGAGCTTTATGTGTGGATCTCAATTTCTTACAAGTAGTAGGTGTACTCCAGAGCTTACCTATTAGTTGTGCACTCCCAGTACCTAAGCAAAGGAACACGTGGTTTCTATTTAAGTAGTAATGAGCCTATAGCTATCCTGAGACAGGCTGCACATGTGCTTGGGAAACTATGGGGGACATGACTGGCTCTGACAATATTTAGGTCTAAAGCTGCTGCCGCACAGAAGCAGCAACCTTTGTACAGACAGCTTCCAACACTCAAATCTTGCCCTCAATTGAATGACTGCTATGTAAGTAGATTATTAAAGGGTTATCGATGTACTAGATATCACATCATGCAATTTATGTGTACTTATTTAATAGGTAGCATTGTGGTAGTACTAATTCTTGATAATCATGTAGGAGCTTCTGTGCTAAATTAGCACTTCCAGACATACAGAGGTAAAAACTCTGAGCTCATCTTTTTTGTGAGCCCACAACTGTTGAATCCAATTTGACAAAAGCAGTGCATTGATTTTTGTGAAATTTCAATCAATTTAATTTATTGTGCGTTACCAAACCTCTAATTACTGATTCTGATGCTGAAAGAACCCAAACACATAAGAAAAAGCCTGCCCCTGGCCACTAGAAAACCTTCCAGTCCCCTCACTGCAGGTAGCACACAAGTCACGGTCAGTCTGGGGGGTCCCTGCCACCATCAGCACTCTGGGGACTGTGGTCCCTGCTGGCTGCCACTTGGGTGGCTGCTGCACTCCACTGCTCCTGCCCTGCTGCTGCCCACCCAGACTTCCAGCCCTTCGGAGCTCCGAGGTGCCTCCAGGCTGGTTGCCGTGGGCATCCATGGCTCTCCCTCACCTCCCTGACTACCAAAACCTTGCCAGTGAGGCCCAGTGTAGTCAGCCAATGCTAAGCTTGAACCACAAACCAAAGGCAAAGCTGGGAATGACAGCACCCCAAAGTGTATGAAATCCTGTGGCAGTTTATTCTGAGAGCACTGTTTTACTGTTTTGCAAATAATATTTTTAAAAGGCTGTTTTACTGTGGTAAAAGCTAGAAGCCTGTCTATGGTTTTCTCTTAAGCAAGACTGTAGAGGAATTCCTTGTTGATCAAGGAATTGCAGTGGCCCTTGAAGGATTGGACAACTCTGACTTAAAGCTTGTAGAGCAGAAATAATAGTATGAGTTACTGATCAAGAGAAAGCACAGAACCTGAATAGAATGGGTTAACTGCAAGGGAGGTGTGCACCGGGTATGTAGCCAGCTATAGTTAACCAATCTGCATAAAGCTTAGGACACGTAGCACATAGCTGCGAACCAATAAAACGATTTAGATGTGGGCATGGACGGCCTGACAGACTATATAATCACGCACTTGTGAAGCAATAAACGAGAACGACGTGTAGCCATATTGGCGTGATTGTCGTTACTTGGCCGGCTTCCCGCTGGGACCCTCTTCACAAGACTGATCATATGAATTGTTGAATAAACAACTAGGAATAATGTGTGTGCTTTTACACCATAGAATTCAAACCTCATTTCTAGGCACATGTAAGTGAGAGCTTGTAAGTTGCTTTTTTTTGTCAGAACAAGGTTCCTGTAGACAAAAAAGCTAGTGTACATCACACAGCCCGGTTTGAGCAAAGTACGTTACGACCACTGAAGTAATTTATTAAATTTAAGAGCTATTGTAGTTTATTCTGGAATGAATGAAGGTGACCTAAATTTGAGGTTCAAAGAAAAAAATGATGGTTATTATTTTTGCTAATTAATATTAGTTAAGGGCATGAAAATGAGAGAGCTGTGGTGCAGAGTAAGGCTTCCATTTCACAGCACATCACACAGGGATTGTAATGATTCTTTAAGACAGCAGATATCAATGGAAAAAATTTTGTATTCAGAAGAAATTAAGCTTGGTTAACTTTGCTGTAAACAGTAACATAGGTTATTAGC
>JAAGNO010027893.1:0-18623 GCA_033439905.1 Ceryle rudis
ATCACTGAGAAAAGAGAATTACACATTTTTTTTATCTTGGGGAAGGTTACCTGGAAAAAAAGGAGACATGGGTACCAGGACTTGCTCCAGAAAAAACTTCCATAGGGCAAAATACTTAAGCAGGGTTTGGAGATAAAAGCTGGAACCAATGTGTTTTGTTTTTTTCTTATGCGAAGATCTACATCCTCACTAAGTTAGTGTCAAGCACATGCATGTGTCCTTGTCTGGCTCCCTTAGTGTACAGGATAACTGCAGGCAGGGCAGGGCAGGACCGGATAGTACCTGATAGCCTGGAGTTGAGAGGGGATGACCGGCCAGGGTGGGGGTGCAGCAAAGGAATGTCTCCAGTCAGCATAGGAGGGGGTGCTCTTTCACATCCTGGTCAAGACACATTAAGACACCAGAGCAAGGGGCAATTACTGACATGATATTCTTTACCCACCCCAGTCTGGTAGGCATATTTGAGGCCACTTACTAGATAACCTCCTTCATGAGAGCCCATAATCAATGACAGCCTTCAGGAGGGATTTTGGGTTGCCAGATACACTTTATTAGTTTCATTTGATTCAATGACCTGTGAAGATCTTTGCAGATGAGGAGTTATTTGGTAAAGTGGAAAATTTCTTTAAAACTATTTTTCTTATTTTGAATGAAGCATAACACAGGACAACAACTGGTGAAATTATCTCCAGTATATGAAAAGATGAGCTTTATCATTTAAACATATCATAGTGCCTGGCTTGAATCTCCAGGCCGGCACAAAGAGCTGCTTCTTAGCAATTTAAAAATTATATTCATGGGTGTTGGACACCTGGATGCTTCTAGATCTTTGTCCCAAAGTGACTGGGCTATCCTGTGAACCAGGTTCAGAGCTTTCAGTGGGGAAAAAAGATTACTTCCTCTGACATCCCTGGTAATCTTTCCCTAAGAGAAAAATCTGCATCACTGTGGCTTGATTTAAATATGCAAGCAGAGTTTGACTTCTTCCCTTATTTTGTAATTAATGTAATTAAAGTACCCATCTTTTGGCAAAATCTCCGGTGTTGTGTGTTATATATTAGGTCTCAGCCCATCTGGGCTTCCGAGGTAGGGTTTGCTCCTGCCACCAAAGTGGACACTGCCAGGGGAGAAAAAACAGCAAACTGAAGAAGGCAGCCATACTCAATGACAAAGTGACCTGAAGAGAGAGGACTGATGTGCCCAGCTGGGATGACAGCCACTGAGAGACCCCAGTGGACATCCTCGGGGAAGAATCTCCATAGATGGAGTCCCTGCCGAGAAGGTTCAAACAGCAAACCCGAGCACAGCAAAACTGTACAGTTGAAAAAAAAAAAGAAAGAAAGAAAAAAGATAGTTTTCATGTTCCATAAGGCTATGATTATGTGATATACATATTTTTATTCAAGATCAAAGAGTTGTTTTTAATAGTTAAATATTCACAGATGCAAATGAGCTTTGATTTGCATAAAGTGATAATTATGTTATTCATTAGGACTTGGTAAATGTTGTGTTCAAATTCCATGATCATTTTGCTTTAGGGTTACTGAGAAACAAGTTTATGAGTTTGAAGGGAAACCTATTGTGAAAGTAAATGGCAGAGTTTATTTCTACTGAGCTGGGATGATTTACCTACCTCCTACGTTCTCAGTATGGCATGTCCAGTCTAGCCCATTATATCAGCTAATGTCTGTGGGGAGGCCCAGGGCTGCTGTCCCTGCAAGGTCATCTGTCAATGCCAGACGGGGAGGGGGAGCTGTCAGTCTCCCGGTGTAATTGTGTCTTCCCAGCTGCACAGCCTGAGCTGCCCAGCCCGGCTCTCGGTGCTGTGGGAGAGACCCATCTTCCCTCCCCGGCTCACACACACACACCTTCCCCTGGGTCAGGAGGAACAATGGAGCAGGGAGGACAGGGCAAGCCTGCGCCGAGCTGCAGACACTTGATAAATGGGTGGGCAGGCGGCAAGTGACAATATGCAGACAAGTGATATCATTTGCAAATGGATTCGGCAAGGGAAGCAAGAATATAGAGAGAGGGGAAGACAAAGTCAGGGGCACAGAAAAGGTTTCTCGTTAACCCTTGCGGGAGGGTGGGAAATATGATAGCTTGGCTCGCTGGGAAAGAAGGTTGGGAACGCTGCTTTTTCAACCCCTCATCTACAACCTCTGGAAGATCAAAACAGCACCACCCCACCCCCACTCCCCCCCCGCGCGAGGAAGTCACATGACACTAACTGCCTTCTTCAAAACCACATTTTTAATATCTATACTGTGGGTCTTCTCTCTAGATGCATAGATATGGGCATCTTGGGATTTACCTAGGATTTACCTTACTTAACTTCTTCTTTGGAGAGATTCCCATCCTCTTGTTCAGAAGTTGAGACCAGTACCTTAGAAGAAGACCTGGTGCTCAGGCTGCTCTGACTTCCCTCTTTAGACACCCCCGCGCTGGCATCATCCCACGCAATGATGCAGCCCCATCAACCTGGTGAGTCAGCATCCTGGGAGGACACCCGCATCCCCCTGACAGTCCATGGAGACAGGGTGCATCAGAACTGTTGCAGGTGCAAAGGGCTTACTGAGGGGCTTACTGAGCCAGACAAATTGGCAGACAGGAGAGGTGCTATGTACATGTTAATACTTTGTAAAGGTCAGTCATGAGGTTAAATCACCTCCTTTCCCCCAAACCCTTTCTAAACAATGGTGTGAGAAACACTCATATCCAGCAAGTTGAATCAAAAAAGTACTGGACAGTCTACTTAAGCTGTAGGACCAATTCTTTTTTTCATTACAGAACTATTTTGTGTCTCTCCTAGTAGCTGACAACCACTATCTTCTGTATTTTTTTCAGCATTTTTTTCTGGCTCCAGTCACACAAAATCTGGCTGCATTTTACACCCGTGCTATTTGCTTCTAATGAACATGGGCTATGTTCTTACACCACGAGACTTGCCTTCACATCTCACAAGCCCAGTTGTGCCATTGAAGTCAATCTTGCCCCACTGAACTCAGGCTATCTTGGTGTGTGCCAAGGACATCAGGCCATCTGCTTGGAGAACATGGTCAGGGATGGCTGCTGGGAAAGAGCACTTTGGGACTATGGAGTTACTTGCAATCTGCTACTCGGGCAGTGAAAACATCATCTCTGCAAAGGAGCTCCACGCAAAATTTCTAAGACTGTCATGTGTCTGGAGTGTTGTTAGCTTCTGTGTTTGCAAAGGTTGTAGTCTGTGTTACCTACAGTCACAGAGTGTGTGTAGAGGTAATGCTATGACAAGTTTTGGGTTTATATTTTGTTCCTTGTATTGAGGAGATTTTTGAGAGCTGATAAGAGCTGGAAAGATCTGTAGGATGCTCCTTAGCTGTTATAAATTGTCTTTTGCTTACAATGCAGCCACTGTGATGAAGGTTTTAGGGTGTTTCAGAGTCCCCAACTTATCTAAACTATACCAAGCAGCAACCCTCTGTTCCACGACAGATAGTGTTGGCTTGCAGTGATCCCTGGTAAAATTAACTTGATTAGGGCATGATTTGTGGCATTCGCAACCGGGGTGGTGCCACGATAGAGGTTCCCAGAGTGCAGTATTTAATGTGTTACATTCTCTCCTTCATGTTTCCTGCTGCTCTTTACCATAGCGTGGACTTTGAAGTAATGCTTCCAGCCCTTTTCCCTGCAAAGAAATGTCATCTTCCTCTTTCTCTCTATCTTTGCTTGCTGGATATCAGCTGTAGTTTCCATATTATAGTTATTCTATTTAAATACACTAAAAATACAGATCAAATAGCCAGATCATCCATTAGCTGCCTCATTATCCTATTGAATGAGGACTCTTTCTGACTGTTACTGTGGACATGGACAGGATATATATATTAGAATTTGTCTGTCATTAATAACTTACACACACACAAATGTAAATGGCCAATTAATGTCCACATCTGCCTTAATGTTACTTATTAACTTGTATTAACGATAACAGCCACTAATGCTTTTGGAACGTATTTCACTTAATTTCTTTTTTTCTCTGTCCTTTGGCCCCACATTAATACTATATTTCTTTCAGAACCTCTCTCATTGTAAGGAGGATGGACAAGATGACCTGACAGCCTTTCCCATCTCTAATTTCTATATGCACACTTCCCTCGTTATGACACTCCTGCACAATAAAAAGCAGAAGATCAGGTTTAGCATCTGAAAAAAATGTTCTCTTTTTTTCCCAAGTCATCTTGCTGTGCTATTGGCCCTGATTTAGCCTTAGCAGCTATGCATCTGTTACTCTTCAGGGCGTTGAGAGCCCAAAGAGGGATGAGGTCATTAAGGGTCGTACAGACTCCATCATTAGAAACAAAATTACACATCTCCTTTCTTATCTTCTGCTGGCCTTTTCCTTTTTTTTTTAGGAGACTTTTACGTTGGTCAGAGAAACCAAAGGTATGGGTTTTACTCTTCTTAGGTCAAGCACTGACTTTCTGGCAATTAATAGTGGGGTCTTTCATTTAAGTCTTTTTGTGTTAGATCACTCAATTGCCCATGGAAATCCTCACTTCTTATGCGCATGGCTTCAGTGCTGAGGACATGAATTTAGAGTTGCTTCTTCTATATGTCAATGACCAAAAATAGTCAAAAAATAAAAAGGAGGTTGGTCTCATGGTCCACGTTTTGAAATTGCATTTCAGGCATTTGGATGTCCTTTACTATTTTGTGTGGTTACCTTAAAAAAAAAAAAAAAAAAAATAGAAGCTTTCTCTGTGCCTCGGTTTCCTCATCTGACAATATATGTTGCAAATTTGGAGGAATTAGATTCCTTCTTCTTTGCAAGATATGAGAAAATCGCACTTGGCTGCCCCCTGTTTCATATTATCTGCATTAGGGGATGAATTCAGGCTTATTCTGAACCATCCTGGCAATCCTTATTATGACAGTTTTGCTTGATCTTGAATGTGACTGGCCTTTCATTTCACCTGAGGTGACTGAAGAGGAGCTGAAGAGCAGCTGAACAAACTATGTGATAAGAAACCTGCAGTCAGAGCAAGATTGAAAATGTGACATTTGGAAAAATGATAACTACCAGTAAATTCTTATCCTGGCACTTGTTTTCTGCACTGGTCCTTTGGAGAAGCTCCTGAGCCAAGATGCGCAATGGAAACCTTCTCTGGGTGTCCTTGAGGACCTGAATCACAAGTCACTAAGCAGTCCCGTGCAGCTTTACATATGAGATAATTCTAGATTTTGGTCCAGGACTCTGATTTTGAGGACTGTCAAGTCGTCACAATGGGATGACTTTCAGTTACTCTGAAGTCACTCTTAACAGAAGGCAAATGTTAAGGTAAATGCAAAGAAGACTGTTTTTATTGCAATCCAAATTTAACAGCATAGTTACTCAATTTCAAGACAGGTGGATAGAAATAGAAAAAACATAATTATAACTATGTATATGTTAGATCACCCAAGAGGTGTCTCTCTCTGCTTCATCCAACTAGCAAGCTGTCAGATGCTTATGCAATTTCTTGGCACAGCCCTTCCTTACAGAGAAGTGTAGTCTTGGGCTGAGCTTTCAGATTTAGGAACAGGTTTATCTTTACAACCCCTAACCTTCCCTGAGGATCCGTTCTGAATCTGATATCTATGCAGGATAAATGCTCCCTTCTGCCTTGCAGAGGAAGGGATCAACCCTCAGCATATGACTTCTTTATACACCGAGACCAACATATACCTATACTTTATTCAACTTTACTTCTACAAAGACAGAAATGAGAATAGTGTGCATACTGCTTTCCAATTTCTCTTCAAGATCAGACATGATGATATGTAACCACTTTGGAGTGATAGTAGGTGTTAGCTGGGGTGAATGAACCTTGGGCTGAGCTCGGAGGTATTCCAGGGCTAGGAATTTCAGTGCTCTGGATATTACTGACTATGATAAAGAGGCATACATTCCTGAACTCATCCTTTTATTTTGTATCTGTTTAATTTTAATCTTAATTTATTATAAACAGGGGAAAAAAAAAAAAAGCATATTCAAATCTTTACAAAGGCAGAAGGTTCTGGTTTTAATATTAAAATATGTCATTTGCAATAATCTTTATGGCTTTGTCATATATTCTCAATAAATGAATTCTAAGATTGATTAAAGACCTTAGCTTTGCTTCACATGTTAATCAATCTCACCAGCCAATTAGAGCTTTGGTGCCAGAAAGCAACAGAGATCACCCCTTAGCTATATATGGCAGCATTTACTGTGCAAGCCAAACCTTTACAACCTAATACTGGTAGAGGAACTCATGACAATTTATGGGATAAGAACATCAAAGAATTACAAGATTATTCATGCTGATTCTTAAGGAATAGATATTTAGAAGCTGTATTTCAGAAGGGTTAAAATGCAGAATTGCCTATCTGTGCTGAAGCAGAATGGGTGCTTAAGAATAGCAGACTCCTAAGCTACTCCATGCTTTTCCTTCTTTTCATGACTTGGTGTATGTCAATTAAATTTACTTCAATTTCACTACCTGTAACATGGGAATAAAACTACCTGTCTTTTCATCTGGACTAGCTGAGGATGAATTAGATCGTGGTGGAATTAAATGAAAAGCTAGTCATCAGTTCCAATAATAGTACAGTATCCCATCTGAACAATTAAACTGGAAATGAATTTGGAGCAACAAGAGCAGAACTACGTCAAGCTTGCAGGTCACTGCTTCCCAGTCCTGACTGCAGTCAGCATGGTAGGCTATGGAAAATGAGCAGAAGGGGCTACAGTCCATTTTCTGCATGTCTCCACAGCTGACCTGCTTAGTAGCTTTTATGGCAGAGAGGCCACAAGCTAGACATGGAAAATCAACACTTGTTGTGTCAGTTCAGCTCAGTGCTGAGGCACACTGATGTGCCTGAGTTATACATGAATAAACAGATGATTTCAGCCACCAGGGCTACAAGCCCCTGCATTTTTCAGAAGATTTTTAACTCACTCTAAACATAGAGAGAAAACCTGCACTGTGAAGGATGTAGCAATTAAGTGCCCAAGCAAGAACTGCCTTTCCAAGTGTGTGTGCGCCCTGGTCCTTTCACAATGGAGTGCCATGTCCTGATTGGAATCTCTGAGTATTAATGTAATTTGAATAAATAACAGCACTAATAAATCAAGAGGTAAAGTGAAAACATAAACTGAAAATAACTGTAAATGTCACAACGAATCTTTTGCATTTTCTGCGGTGAATACATATTCCAAAATGTTTTGGTATTGTGAGGTATTGCAAAATACTTTATTTCACAGAATATACATTTAAAAGTGTTGAAAGATTAAATTCCTAGAATTCATCTGTTCTTGAGGTGGATGCTAGCAGCATGTTAGTACTAGACTGAGGGCATTATCTGAGTTCCATGTATAGCCTGAATTCCAGACAAGACTGAAGCCAATTTTATTTATGTTTCATCTTGGTATAATATCTTTCCGTCATTCAATTGTCTCAGTCTAAACACTGCAGGAAAGTTACTTTGAAATGAATGTCTGGGTGTCAGGGGCTAGTGAGTTAATAGAATAATTACTTTTGTAGTCTTTATTAGTTGAAATGTTTATTAGAAAGGTTACTTTTTATCCAATGAAAGATGACAATCAGGGTTTGATTGAGCACTGTTTGTTGTTTTAATATTGTTAGCTGTGTGAATGGGTTAACACACTTCTCATCTTCCAGAAGCTGAAGGCTATGAGAAATCCCAGGGGTAACCACTCCTCAGCCCACATTTGCTGCCTTTGCCAAGGAAAGATCCCATAAGATTTCCCCCCCTCCATCACTTAAGGGTTGTGATGATTTTTAATGTCACTGCCTAGATGGCCTGGAGATTTTTATCTATTGCACTTACAGGTCACCTTAATATTATCTCACTCAGAGGGGGGAAAAAGTTTCTAGTGGGATAATATTAAGTTATACAGCATGACACAAGGTCAGGCTGTGAGAGACAAGAATATATGAATAAAGCCAGTGGCCATGAGAGTCACCAGTGTGAATAAAAAAAAAAAAAAGAAAAGAAAGAAGAAGATAAAGAGGAACAAAGAGTAAGAGGGGAAAAGTGCTAGTGGAGGAGAAAAGAAGCAAGGAGGGGGGAAAGAAGAAGGAAAGATTAAAAGGCAAAAAGAAAAGATCAGGGTCAGAAGGGGTAATGTAAAGTCATCCTTCTTATCCCAATCAGCTGCACACTGTGTGCTCTCAGTGGCCATGTTCATACTGAATTAACTCCAGACTGTTTCTTTTCTCTGGGACTCCATCTTTTTGAAAATACATCATCAGTACAACTCCATCCTGAAGGCATATTACGCTAATACATCATTATTGCGATGGCTGACTGATGATGTGCTAGTATCATACATCACCAGAGCTGTGCCTTCCTCTGATGAAATGTTGGTGTGATACATAATCAGGGAGAAGCACACAGGTCCCACTTCTAATGACTCCAAAGATGTAAACTACATAGAATTAAAGCTAAAGTCTTGGAGAAGGGCATCCAGGAAAAGCAAGCATCTCTAAGAGTCCAACAGCATCCTGAACCTCCTGAGAAAATCTGCAGTAACTTTGAGTTACATTAGTGGAAGTGCCTGGAAGGCTGCCAAAATCCAGCTGCTAAGCTTGGACAAGCGTCAATGAAAGCCTTAGCAAAGTGGCAGTAATGAGAGGCAGCTACCACGTGCTGCAGAGGACATACAGCAACATGCCATTTCTTCCTGTGAAGGCAAAATCACAGCTTGACTGACAAGCAGATCCACAGCAAGGGAAGGAAGGAATGCGGAATGTGGGACAGAGGGGACACCTCTCATTGGATTTCTGATCTTGGGTCCCTTCCAAATGAGCATCTCTCCTCCCCTCCCTAAAACACACTCGGGCTCTATGGGCTCTCTGTTGATGCCAGTGACTGCCTCGATGGACAGGCTTGAAGAATCTGGCCCCAGCAAGTGAGAAGCTGCATCACCCTGTTGTTAATCTGACTGGTTTGTGAGGGGTATGGAAGAAGAATGGAAACTTGGCTGAATGGCAGCCTGAAACTTGGCATGAAACAATCTTTTTTTGATGCCTACACACATACACTTTTCCTGTCCTGCAAAGAGTTTGCCCAACTGTATGCAAAAGCCCAATCAGATGTTTTGTACACACCTGTCTTTACCTCAGTGCTTCTTTCCAATACAGCTGATGCACCTGCCTCACCCTCCAAACCAGACTCTGGTCCTCCCTCTGGTCATGGCTTCCCAGTGCCCTGGAGCAATTTCTGTCTCTGCACCCCAGTTCCCACCAGGCAGGGGTGGGACGCAAACCCCTATTAGATGCAGAGACGTATGGCTCTGAGCAAGGTTTCAGGTTGTTGCTTACAATACAAGTCTGAAATAAGGCCCTTTCCTCTCATAGGATGGGTCCCTCATCTCACCAGTTGTAATTCCCCCAGGAATAAACAGAAGCAATGCTCAAACCATTGGCAATCATAATTTCATGAGCAGAATTCCTCTCTTAGTCTTTTTCCATCATGTCACCTGTGTATCAGCAGGTCTAGAGTACATCTGAAGTAGCTCTGTTGTTCAGAATGGAATTGCTCCAGATCTACACCCACATTGCTGAATTTACTCCAGTGGTGCTAACCAAAGAGGATTTTTACCAGATAGCTCAGAAATGTAAACTGTCAAAAATTAGAAAAGGCCTCAACTCAGCATATCAAGGTATCATTTTTTCCCTCAGTCTTGCAAAATTGCTGTGCACCTGCCATACTTCACATATCTTCTAAGGGACTTAATATCCTGCTTTTTCACAAGGGAAATAATCCCATCACAAGGCTGCAACTATATTAAGGAGCATTGGTTTTCAGTGTTCATCATATAAATACCAAATTGGGCTGTGTGCATGGAGTCTGACATTTAAGAATGAATGTGCTGCAGCAAGAAATTCTGAGGCTTTGCAAGAATGAATGAATTTTGGCACGATTAAACAATAGTTTTGCTTTTAAAGCATTATTCCTTGAAAGTCACTGCTGGCTGTAAGATCTTCTAATGTATTCCTTTGTAAATTCTCTTGTAATACAGAGGGCCCCAGAGCAGGTCTCTGAAAGATTAGTTTCAGATCTTTGAGAGATTCATTGACAACTAGGGTTCATCATCTCTATGGGCAGAGAAAGCCTTCGCTGCAAAATCACAAGTGTGTGTGTAAACACAGAGTCAGGGAGCTGGCTCTTTGCAAAATTATAATTGTCTCTGGGTTTCCAGTGCTTAATTTATAATTGCTGTATGGCCATAACCAGGAGACAAAGTCACTGTCAGCGGGTCAATGGTAACAGGACTAACAAATAACGGCCACAGGATACCTTGAGGCAAACCAGGCCCTGACAGGTTCATCTCTTCTGTTGGAGGTGGTGGGAGACAGACCAGAGTGGCCAACCACTCTGTCCTTGCCTTCCCTGCCTAGACCTGAAAAAGTTCTGTTCAAAGCTAATGATAAGCTTGAAATATTTTTATTTTTTTTTTAAAAAAAGACAGTTCAGTTCAGGTAAGCACTCTGAAACGCAGATGGCTATGTGGGCTGTCCAAGTAGCTTTGGCCTGCAACAACAAGAACTGCAAAATTAATCTGAAAATATCTATTTTTTTTTTCTGATTTTTATCCTGTCAGAAGTCCTGTAAGAACAGTTGTTTCTCAGGTGATTTTCCAGCACTGAGACTCACTTGGTTTACAGCTCTGCCCCTCTAGTACTGGTCAGGATCAGGAAAAAGGTTCAGAAAACAATAATTAGAAGACAGTTACAGAATTCCAGGCAGGGGGTGGCGATGCCCTCAGGGACAGACAAAGCAGGTGCCAGAATTCAGGCAGGCAGAAAAGCGATAAAAGTTTCATTATTGCACTGGTACATTTGCTTGAATTTGAGTTTTGTTTTAGCCCGTGGTTCATGTTTTTATTTGCCAGGATGCTTAGAACTCCACATTTTTTTTCATATCTACTTCATAGCTTGTGTCTGTGTCCAGCAATATAGGAAGGGGACACAGGGAAGGTGCCTAAAGTTAGACTCTGAAGAGGTCAAAAGGCTTGTACTGCCTTTGCATCAACCAGAAACATCTCTGGAGAAATCAATAATTCAACTTCTTTCCGTTGGATTTAATTAAAGAAACATTTCAGGCTGCAATTTGAAAGCAAATACAAATTAAAAAAAACCCAAACACATTGCCTTTCTCTTACAGCTACTGTCTCCCCAGTGCACTGGAAAGTGAGGGGGAGGAATCATTCTCACATAACATGTGGAGAACAATTTTTTAATGTCTTAATTATTTCCCGTGTGCATAAAACATTTCAGTCCTATTGTTTCTTTTCACAATCTGTTTGGGGTCATTGGTAAACAGATCGCTTTGCCCACCCAGATGACTGTGAAACTCCAGGCAAAGCTAGAGAACTGCATATCTGTTTGCTGGTCCAAGGTTACTACTCCTGATGTTTACAATCTTCTCCATGTCCTTTGACAAATCAATTTTTAATATGCAGCCTGAGTCTAGTTAAAAGCCCAGTCAAGACAACACAGTTAATATGAAACTCTACAGCAGTGCACAGATTACCAAAAATACATCAAGTCCTCCATGCTCTTTGGCTTTCTATTGGATAAACATCACGGGAAATGCCAAGCCTCAGCTATTTTCTCAAATTGCTGCTCCTCCTAAAATCCAGCCTATTGTTTCAACCTCCTAGAAAAAGACTGGAGGGCAACCCGGAGCCTTGGGCTCCCTGGCTTTTGCTGCTCTAAGGTTGAAACTGGATTGAGAAGGGGCTGAGCTCTTGCTCAGCCATGGAAGAGAGAACCAGCACCATCAAGAGCAAGATGGTCCTCTGCTGCCAAGACACCATGCACCTCTTTGTTGCCCTCTTACCAGCATTATGAAGCAACAGATCCTTGAGTTAAAAAGCAATACAGCACACTCAATTTATTCTAGAACGAACTGCCCATGGCAGATGTTAGTCAGAACCTTAATGCACTTCTATTTACTTCCATGGAAAGTAAGAGTGGGTAAAGCCTGGAATTTCTCTGGATTTCAAGGGTAAGAATTAAATTTGTCTCGCACTTCTAACACCAGAGCTGCACCGTGTAGGTTCAAGACAATTCTAGAAAATTAGTTTCTGCTGGGGAGTCTGAAATTCCTCTCCACCCTTCATGGCATTAAAAATACTAATAGTTGTGGTCATCAAAACCTAATTATTGCAATTAACATTCAGTCTGTCTCTGCTGGACAGAGTATATTTATATAATTTATGTTTGGAGATATTCCGAAGATACATTCATTCCAAATGGAGGTAAATAAGTGAGTGACACTATAGTGTAGGTGGGATCTGTGAAACAGATATCAACTATGGAATATCTTCTGGAAAAAGAAACACATATTAAACTTTCAGCTGTTTATTTATAGTATACATACATACATATCTATATATAAAATCACCCAGGGTTATTCAATCACATGTAAGTTAACCTCCCCTTCAGTAAAAGACTTTCCCCAGGAACAGAATAAGCAACTGAACACTAAAAAAAATTCCTGATGCACTATGCAATGTCTCCTCATTTTCCAGTTTTACTACTTTGACAATTCTGAATTAGCATTTATTCATAGCAATTCCTAAAGTTTCACCAAATAAATTCTACACTGAACATCTATGCAAAAGAAACTCTGTCCACGTTACCTCCACCTCTATTTGCAGACACACTGGGGCAAAGAGCTTTATCCTGATGAAAAATCTGTCAGTCTGGAGCTGGGACAGAGAGTTTGTGCAATGGAGCGGCTTTGCTTCTCATGGACAGGACCCTGAGCACCCAAGGCACCCTGAACACTGAAGATTGGGACAAATAGTTTGCAGACAGATGTGGCAGTGACTCTACTGTGTTTAAAAAGAAGATGTGTCTCAGGTAGATTAAGAACCAACTGCTTTCCATTCTTAGTATAGAAAGCATTATTTTTTTCCCCTTGGTGAACAGCAATAGGAGTTTGGTAGGAAGGCAAAACAGATAAACTTGAGAGCTATTTAAATTTTGTTTTCTTTACCAGGTCCTGGTATCAGAATTACTCTTGGAGATGAGAACAAAGAAAACAAAGTTAGGACTTGTAATTATTAGACATGTCACCGTACTCTCCTAGGCAGCTTCTGATTCTGAACTGGACCACCCTGGGCTCCTGAGTCTCTATGCCACACAGTTTTTCTATGACTACATTCACCAGATGTTATGCCAAGCTTGGTCACTGGTGGAGGTTGTAAGCATGGAAGCTCTATCACACAAGGTTGTACAACTAGCTATTCCTTAGTCTTACAGATCAAAGTTTGCACATCTACAAACGAGGCCTGTAAATCACCATAAGGTCTTGCCAGATTTCTTGAGGAAGGCTCAATGTATTAATGCAATGGGCATGATTCAAAACCTTTTGCAGTAAACACTCATGAGGCTGGGGAAAAAAACCAAAACAACTGTTAATGTTCTTTGCTCCTAAAATCTTGGTTTCTTTTCTTTCATAGTCAATAAATGCAGGAGATATCATGCAAGGTAAATTTCTTGGGCAAGTGGAGACAAATTTTCACTGGGATCCTAGGGAATCTGAGCTTTTCTTGTCAAGCAAGAAGGCACTTTCTGAAGTCATGGAGACAACTACAGCTATGCATGTTCCTGGGGAGAATGACAAAAAGTTGGATCTTCAGTTTAGTGGCACAAGATAGTGGGGAGGAAACAGCATGTGGAAAAAATGTCACTTTCATCCCTTAGCAGTATCATCTAATAACACAAAATTCTCCTCAAGGTTTATTTGGGTTAGGATTTTTAATGCAGCAGAAACACCTTTCCTGACCAAAGATAATGTGGAAACTAGCTAAAGTGTTTGAAAGGTCTTTCCAAACAGTGAAGCTTCACAGAAAAGCTGCAGGCATCCCTGGGATGGGAGGGTACAGGTCTATCAGGCAGAACTGCCAGTACTTTAAGACAGGAAAAAGAACTATATTCTTTTGGAACATACAGAAAGAATGTGAATTTATAAAATATAGAATATATTCCATACTGGAATTTAGCCAGGGCTAAGGAGAGAGTATTTTTGACAGACGTATATGGTCAGTATTTCAGCCTTATACCTCCTAAACAATCAGGTCAACAATCTCTCTGAACAGGTAAGTGGACTAAGGAACTCTTCTCTCCCTTGTCGTGTGCTTCCGAGATGAAATGCCTCCGCATTGTTTAACCACGTACTGAGCACGTACATCTAACATCCCAACAACTCCTAGCACACCTGTGCAGCCTGAGGTGACTACATAAAAGAAGCTAATAAAGCAGCACTTACATTTCATTCATTTTATTCACCGGCTTGAGATTTCAGGGATGGAATGGAGCACAGCTGGCCTTTGGATGTTAAATATGTTTCATAAGCCAACACCAGTTCAGCACACAGGCAGAAGCCTTCTTGTCTCGTGGCTCTCCACAGGCAATAGAAAGGAAGTATGTTGGCACTCTCACAGCTGGCAGTGGGGCTGGCACAGGAGAGCTGTAAATACTGTGTAGGCATGATAGTGCAAGCTGCCAGGGTGAGAGCGGGTCACCATGCCTTGAGGGGCTTCTAGCCACCCGCAGGAAGGCATGATGAAGAGTGCTTTTGCTCTTTGTTAACTGAAGTGAAGGGCAAAGGGTAGAATGGGTAACTGAGATGTTGAATCAGGTCTGACTTGACAGGGACAGAAACTGCTGCGAGTAGACATGCATCTCTACTTCAGAGGCTTTGCTATGTCATTGGAGCAAGGAGCTGCCTGTGGTTGTGACCATGAAAAGCTCCACACATGGAGATACTGTCTGAGCTGGGGTTTCTCCCTGCCCTGACAAAAGTACCCTTTAGTATCTGCTGTCATGTACTTGCTCTGGTGCCTGGTCTGCCTACCTGTTCACATGGCAAAGGGAGTCTTCTATTTCCACCCATCTCACTTGGGAGTGTGCACCAGGGTAGGTGTCTAGAGTCCCACTGAAAGCCACACCATCTCTATATGATTTGGGCAGCTGCTACAGAGGAAAGGAGCACATGGGAAAGAGCTTTGTCCTTTGACTTCTTATTGGTTTGCAGATCAGAGCGTAGTTTGTCATCTTGTTCTTCCTCAGTGCCAAATAAATTACAGAGGGCAGAGGTGCTCCTAGGGAAGTACAGGAAGGCCCTCTAGCCAGGTAATGTTTGTATCTGTGATTCCTGACATGCAATTTGCTCCTTATGATTATGCGCACAGTCCCACTGACTTAGTGGGTTTATTAAATTATCCAAAGAGGTTCCCTTTTGGACACATGTTTTTCTCCATGGGAACTTCCTTTAAATCGCTCTTTCCAAAAGCAGGATGACTGCTTCTCACCCTGGCTGAATGCCTCCACTGGCAGTGTGTGATAGCAGGGGCTACCTGGTGGGGCTCAGCCTTGTCAGGTACCAAAATCAACTTTAAACATTGGGAAGAGCTGTTGCTGAGCACAACTAAGATGTTGCAGCCAAAAATGTCCTACCACTGGACCTAAAGTTTCTTTCTTAAATTTTTTTTTTCACATCTCCTGAAGCAAGTGCATAGCCAGTCTTCGGACTCAGCACAGAGCCTTTCTTCAGGCAACCCAACCAGAGTAGAGTCCACAAGGAAGGACAAAGCAATCCAAAACCAGTTAATATGCCAGGCAATAGCCACAGTACACTTAAATTAGACCATAATGTCTTTTTTTTTTTTTTTTTTTTTCCCTCAATAATAATAACTATTAGATTTAAAAGAGCCCTGAATTCTCCTGATGGTAGATGAGATGCTGATAGATAAATGAATAGGATTATATATCCAGCCGCTATGAGCAAACGCTGCATCAAAAAAACCCACCCTAAAACAACAGTTTAAATTTGGCTCCTTTTCAAATGCCCCTGAGGCTGTGGATGCTTAGAACTGAGATTCCTCTTGGCTTTGAGCTGAAGTCACATGAAAATTTTGTAACTGAATTGCTTAAATCCAAATCTTTTCTCAGCGAGATGTTTCATTTGATCCTTTTTTATTTAAAAAAAAAAAAAAAAAAAAGGTAAGGTATGAGCCATTCTAATCTCTAATCTCAGTATCACCTCCAACTCATTAAGTCATTTTTTTTCACCCCATTTACACATGGGCATTTCCCAGTGGCTTCATAGAGTTGTCCATATGGCTGTAGAGGAGGAAATTAGTGTCTAGCTTTGTGATAAGGAACACTTTTCAGGCAATGATGGAAGTATTCTCAGCTGCTTCTCTTCATGGTGACTCGCCATTTTATCCATACCCCAATTTTAGTCCTTCATATACTTGTAAAAGACACCTGAAGAACTTCATCATCTTTAAAAATTATTTTAAAAAACCTTTGATGCCTCCAAGTTCTAACACTACAAGTATTTTCCCCAGGGCACTTGATTACAGTAGAAAATTGTCTTTTTAATTTGCAGAACTCAGAAAAGTCAGAAGATGGCAGCAGTTCATTCATGCATTAAACAATCCTTAAATCTCATGAACAGAACAGCTCTTCCTTAATGTTGTGTTATGCAACCACCTAAGAATAAAGATTTATAATTTACTAAGCAAAATAATTTTGTTTATCCAGGTTCTACGCTTATCAAAGCTATTATTTCTCATATTCTTTTGCTTCTTTTTTTTTTTTGTCATCAGTGCAGCCGAGAAATTTTCAGGGGGTTGAGGAAAGTACATTGTCATGGGCATAATTTTTAGTTGGATATTTTTAATTCCAGCTACATGTTTTCAGGATCCCTAAACTTTCTTCCTTTCTTTCTTTTTTTTTTTTTTTTTCCCCTGGTGTGGTTTGTTTGTTTGTTTGTTTTCTATTTTACAGATATCACAGGATGAGAAAAAGAAATAAGAATGTTTTGATATTTCCAAATAACATGAGAAGTTAAAAAGAATTGTTGAATTTTTTCCCCTGCTTTTACAGTCCAATGTTTTTGTCTTACTGTATGCTAATCTACATACTTCATCATTTTCACACCATCAGCAGTAGGATCTTGTGTCTCCATAGATTTAATAGCGTTAATGATGCGGTAATGACCTATATTACTAAATTTTCTCTACCTTGAGAAAATATATCATAGTACATTTAAAGTACAGCATAAAGGGTTAGCATAAATAATTAAACTACATTACAGCCACCAAAAACAAGGCAGGCCAGATCCGAGCTGCCTCAGAAGAAATCTAGTGTAGCTTCATTGCTGTCAGTGGAATTACTCCCAACTGACACTGGCTTAAGGGATGCAGAATCTAGCATCCTAGTGTTTGTAGCACAACCTCCTTGTCATTGTGTGTTCACTATTCACTTAATTCATAAAATTCAATCAATCGCAAAGGGCCACCCAGCCACTAGAGTGAAGAAAAGAAAATCTATTGTATATGATATTTCTTTGATCAACTACGTACGTTCCCTGCTCCTGCCCCCCAGCAAAAGAATGCATCAGAGACCAGGGTTGACACTGTGGTGCTGGGGATGATATTTCCCTTCAGCTTCATTTGTATTGTTTTATTGACATGGTAATGACAAAGTACTTCCCCAGGTCCTGCGAAGTACAGAACAAGTCAGAGAAATTAGAATAATACCTATTCCTAATTAGAAGCCAGGTATCTGCCTGACATGTTCTCTTGTTGTATTTAGCAGCTTCAGATACTTGTGCGTTGATTGATTGCCTGCTTACTTGATTGATTGATAGAGAGGCTCCACCGAGCTTGTAGACACACACATGAAGGGAAGCTTTTGATGTCAATATGAACAAAGATAATGATAGACTTACAAACAATGCCAAATGCTGAGTCTATGAATTAAGCATAATGCAAACAGAAAATGTGCCCAGCACTGTTCTAAGAGCAATGAGACTAGAAGGAAGATGTGCTGTGTATGACTGAACCTCATAGCTACAGGCAAAATTGTACTGTCAGGAAGATTTGCAGGTGATGTTTCTGACTGCATGAATATCTCTGCACATAAGCAGGGCAGCAAAAATTAATCCAAATCTTTCCTTTGCATCATCACAAACACTGTTTTGGAACGGGCATTCTAGAGCTGGCCTGCTTCTGGAGACAAGGATTTATTCAAAGGAATCAGATTGATTTTCTGCATGTGAATAGCACAACTGTACTTCTATAAGGGGTCTAGGGAATTAATTGATGAGAAGGGTCGGTGTGCAATGGTCAAAAATGATCAGCAAAACACAGAACTAGAGGGCTACAGATTCCTTGCTGCATCTTCCCACCATCCACCCTCAAATAAAGTTATTTAACAACAAATAGAAAACCACAAAAACTTTAAGAGGCACCTTGATCATCTGATGCTGCTGAGCCCGTCTTTCTCTGCCACCTTTGATCTGTACTCCCCTCCTCTGTTCTGCACAGTGACAAATGCAGCACACAGGGCACAGAGTACAGCACAGCAAAATGTTCATAGCAGAGCCCCAAATCACAAGAAATTTGCCAGGCTTCAGGTTTCATTGCAAACTTGGAACTCAGACCACATTTATCAAAAGGTTAATGAGATTTGCTAGCCCTTTGAGAAATTTTTTCCTTCCTTCCTTCCTTCCTTCCTTCCTTCCTTCCTTCCTTCCTTCCTTCCTTCCTTCCTTCCTTCCTTCCT
>JAAGNO010027893.1:18723-35612 GCA_033439905.1 Ceryle rudis
TTTTCTTTTCTTTTTCTTTTTCTTTTTCTTTTTCTTTTTTCTTTTCTTTAATTTTTCTTTCTTCTCTCCCTCTCTCTCTCTCTCTCTCCTGTGTGCTCCTTTTCTTTCTCTCTCTAATCTGCCTGAGTTTCTAAAACTATTTTCACAGTGTTCCACAGGAAGACTCATAGATTTTGATTAAAAAGCTGCCAAAAGTACTCTCATGGTGTCAGTTCAAAAACAGGTGAAAGTAAGTGATTCATCCCAAGGGAAGAAAAGAAAAAAACCAAACAAATAAAAAAACCACACCCCAACCAAACCACCAAACAAACTCACAACAGCTAACAGAATGGGCCCATCAAGGGCTTGAATATCTTATCTGAAAGTGTCTCAGTAATCCTACTGATTGTCATAGTGTTAGGGCCAAAGCTGATTTTTTTGAACCTTGAAAGTCGAAATGAAACGTGTGTGTAATTCCTCTGCAGACCGAAGTGAAAATAATCCCTGTGAAACGAAATCAGTTTCGCAGAGCTCTTTTTTTTTTCAGTATTGTGTTTAGAGACACCATGGATCAGCAAAAAAGTTTGTTTCATCTTGCTTTTACACCATCTCCTAATCAAAGTTCTCACATCACTTTGCAAAGATTATCTGGGTAATGAATTGGCATGGTCAAACAGAAAAGTCGGTGCTGAGGTTTGAACCCAGGTCTCCTTAGAGCTTTAAACTCAAGCTCATCTACCTTGCTGGCAGAAGTGCTGTCTAGTTCTGTTTGTGCCAATGACATTTCATGATTCAGTTTGCATATTTAAAGAATAGGTGAGTGATCTCTCTCTGGACATACCTTATGTGCTCTGGTGCACATAATATCAAGTGGCATATGAATTCAGCACAGTGATATGCACTTTTTCAGAGCTTTTTGCATCTTGTCTGAAGTATTTACCCTTTCAGTACCTAACAAGGAGGCTGGAACTTATGCACATACGTAAGGAACATCTTCAGTTCAAAACAGACTTTTAAGCAATGTGTGAAGTTATCAGACAGTGGCAGGGGATGACTTTGGTTTTGACTGACCAGACCCACGAATTTCAGAGAACCTACCACTTTCACAGATGTTTCATGAACAAGATCACTGTTAAGCTAGCACCTCTTGTGTCCTGATACAGGTGTCAAGCTTGCTTTATAAACTTGGACGGACATTTAAAATGAAAGAAGAGAAAATGGTGCCTTAAGCTAGCACAGGTTCAGTTGAGTCATTAAGTTTTAATGCCCAACCCTTGTTTGTTTTCTATTTCTCATTGGAGATCTTTTGCCATGGAAGGTTAAAGATTACTGAGATAACTAACAATAAATGTGTCTGGCGTTGTGACTTTTGACCAATAAGTATAACTTGGGTTGACTGAAATGAATCCGTATCCAATTTTATTTGACATCCTATTACAACAATATCGACAAGGGTGTGAATTAAAACCTTAGCCCTTTTGATTGATATCAAAATGGGGATGGTCACTTCTCTGAGCTTTGACAACAGCCTGAGCCCTTTTCATTTATCAGAAGTGTGGCCTGCAGTGCTGCAGTAATTGCTTAACTGCTCCTTTACCCGTTAGGACACAAATGACTTGGCTTTGGAGTGGACTTCAGAAATGACTCAGAGTTTCAGCAGACACACCCAGTTACTGGTTTTGTAGTACACTAAATGATTTCCAATATAACATATTTTTTTTTAAAGAAAGGCTGTGTATTGCTTTCTGTAGGCCTGAGGGCATATATTCAGTCACAGCATAGGTGCAGGTTGAATGATAACTGTGCAAACTGCTGTCTCACACCCTGCCAGCCTGCTTCAGTCCTATTCTGAAAGGGTACCAGGTGTGGGCAGGAGAGCCCTTCTCTGTGTAAGCCCCAGCTTGACAGCTGCAGCTACAAGGGGGTTAGTGAGAAGGATGCTTACGCAGGAGGTAGTGCCCTTAAGTCCTGTGTACGTTAGAAGTTGCGGCTGCAGGTGGCCATCAGTACTTCCTGGTGCAGAGACCAAGATGGGTGAGATTTGCATAGGTGGTCAGTCATTAACAGTAGTCATGGCTTTTCAGGTCTACACTGAAAAGAAGCACCTTACAGCCATGCCGGTTTGTGGAGCCTTAACTAAGCCAATCCTAGTGATGGTCACATCTGAGATAGCAATCACTTTATTGAAAGCAGCCATCAGAGGTGGGCAGTTACAAACCAGAGCTATGTTGGAACCAGTAACTGAGGTAAAAAGCATCAGTAATTCTCATTACCAAAGCATTCTGTTGCCCAAGCCACATAATCTTCACTATCCAGCCCAGAAATCAACACTCTGGTCCACCCTGGTCAGAGGTATACTGCAAAAATACACATAAATTCTTGAATATATGTTTTCTCCCATTCACAAATCTTCAAACAAAAGAGTTCGATAAAAATTAATGAACTTCATTTCCAAAATTTCTGAGATTTCCCCTGTTGTCTTTTGTTTTTAATACAGATTCAGTGATTGTTCATCTAGAAAAGCTTTAGAAGCACTGTCTTCCAAAATCAAGCATGTTTATTAAACAGATTATTATCTTTCCTGCTTTAAGGAGTTTCTAGCATTTTGGTGCCACAGAGGAAGAACAGCAGCAGGTTCAGTTATTAATAATATGTTGTCATGACAATTTTTTTTTGCAGTGTTGGAAAAATTCTTTCAGTAGCATTCTAGGTACAGCCAACATTCAAAGTAATTACAATGTCTGATTTCTTTGGTGAAGGGTGATAAGGGGCAGGATTTCCCTCTGTTGAAGTTTGAAAGCTTTTCTAGGAGACAAAATGTGGTCTTCTTGCTTGCATTTTTAATTGTCCACTCATGTAAGTGGTCCCATAAGACTTTTTAAGATTATTGGGTATGAAGGAGAACACAGCATTTGTGATACATTTGAATTTTCTGTTTCGGGTTCACAAATGCAGAGCAAGTTCAGAAAGATCTTTGAGAAGTTGTTTTTTTTTTTTTCAATCTTCAACTCAATAATTCAATGACAGAAATTCTCAGACAAAAGCCCTGCAATTCCCCAGAAAGAGGTCTGTGTCAGGACGAAAAATGTGCTAGAAATTTCTTTGTTTAGAAGAGGGGTATCGTCTAAGCCAAGAGAGATAAGGAGGTGGTTGTCGCTCTGGGTTTTCATCATGCCTAAGCTCCATGCCATTTTTAAGAAAAAAAAAAAAAAAGAAAGAAATTAGCCAAATGTGGCTTCAGTCCCATCAGAGAAGTAAACTTTATATTAGAAGAAGTCCTTTCAGAGGAGCAGATTTACATTTGAAACTATTTAGATGCCCACTGTATTTGGGCCTAAGAAGAATGCTAATATGTACAGATATCCCATTCTACCCCATAGCAACCACACCATTTAAAATGGGAAGCCAAGACCACCTTTTAAATGCTTTGCCTGCTCACTGCTCATCATCTCAGCATCACGTGTTGCCTCCAGGTAATCAGATACTCTGGTCTTCCTATTAGTCTTCTTTATATGAAAAATAAATCTCCATTGAAGTGGAGAAGGAGAGCACTTGCGCACGTGTGAGAGGGAGAGAGACTTACTCTGCTGCCAGAGATTAGCACTCTAATGTGAAATAAGGAAGAGAGGTCCAAATCTCTGGGCAAATAAATATTTTATTATCTACAACAAGTGGAAGGGCTTCTGCAAGGGATGTCTTGCTGCTGAAAACAGTGTACGGTGTATTGGGCCTCTTCTCAGGGGAAACTTGGCCTTGAGCTCAGGCAGGCTAGTAAGCGGAAAGTAAGCCTCCCCTTCTGTGGTGCATCTCTATCCAGGGGATATGTGAGGAGAGTTTTTTCTTCTCTCTACATAGTTTTTATGAGAAATGGCTGACCTGCTTTAGGCTTCTAAAGCAGCTCACAATTTCTAACAGAGATGGATCCTTATTTGCTTTTCTGGTCCAGGAGTTAGATCCATTTTCTCTTCCTAGAAGAAATACCTCTGTTTTCAGCAAAAATAATGCACCACATCACAAATCACTTCTGGCAGCCAAAAGCTGGGCATAAATGTGGCAACAAACAGTAAGTCAACCCTCCTAACCCCAGTAGGTATCTCATGTACCCACTACCCAGAGCAGGAGATTCAGGAATAGGAGCAGGGTCAAGGGGCACTTCTGTGCTTGCTCAGTCATACTCCCGTGACAAAATGTCTCTAAAGCTTGTCCCAACAACCATCCAGTCCAGCCCTGCTAAGGGTCTGACAGCAGCATAGTGTCACAACAAGGCATTCTGGGCACGCTGAGTTGGTTTTGTTGTTGTTCAGATCAGTATTGAATTTATTTTTAAGTCAGATTGGCAGGTTTTATGTGATCTAATGAACAGTTGATATTAAATGTACATTTCAGTATAAGGTGGAGTGCCACTTTATACTACATCTGAGGACCTGGGGAGGTCACTCTGGCTTCTTAGTTTCCCTGTTTGCATGGATGAGTACCACTAGGAAGTACAATACTGGGCTGCAGCCTCACTTGAGCCTGGGGGAGACACAGGATCTCTAGATAGAGGAGAGACATAGAGTTAAATGGCAGCAAAGAGGTACTGATAACCCTCCCAGGGAGGTTGGGTGATGGGCTTAGGAGAGGCTTGCATGGTCCCTTCATGGGACCGACACATGGCTTTTGCAGAAAAGCTCATGTAGCCCTTTGGTAATCTCGCAGGTGAAGGAGGGAAACTTCTTAGCATGGGATTTGGGAAAAATGTTTATTTGGGAGAGACAAAAAACTTTTACTGTATCTTCAGGATGTCTGCATGGGGAACAGGACAGGGTCTGTGTGAAAGATGGCATTTTACAGCAGGGCCCTGTACACTTGTGCTTTCTGGGTATGTGGGAAGGGGAGACAGAGGTCTTGCTTATATCCTTCGTACTTGGAGGAAAACAATCCTCTACTGTCCTGGCAGAGGGGAGGAAGGACTACTGTTAGATATGTGAGGGTAGGGTTTATGAGTATTGATAAGGTAGCTCAGTTTAACCTGAGTAGCCCAAGGTAGTGTATGTTAAGGCTATTTCAGTTTTAGCTCTGAGCCCTGTGTCTGCAGATGGCCATTTACATTTCCTGCCACCCCAGGAAACTGTGCTACTTGTGGCAGTACTGCCAAGATATCCAGAGATGGATACGGGATGGCTTACAAGCTCCTTGGACTAGCCCTGAAACATCTGCCTCACAAGAGTTTGGGAATCTCAACACCCAGCTATAGCCACACAACCCCTGGTAGCAACATTATTCACTATACCCTGGTACTGTGATGGCTGGTATCCCTTTGGGAAGAGAAGGTGATACCCTTTTCCCACCAGAAACATCCTAAGTTATGAAAAAAATACAGATCATAGTTGTGATTCTGACCCAGAAGGAAGACATGATGGAAACATCTCTGGCAAACATCGGCTGAAATGTCTTCAGAAGGGCTAGGTCTCTCCATCTAAGAAAAACTCAACAAAGACATACATCTCATGTCTTTGCCTCTGAAACCTTGGTAAGAGGAGTGGAAGCAAGGAGGATGCTTTCATATGTGGGTAGTGGATGCCTGAGTAACAGATGTCTGAAAGCATGCACGGTGGATGAGCGCTAGAGAAATAGGGTGTCCTGTGAGGCAAGTGATGTCTAAGGTGTGCTGTCTCAAATTGTGTAGCACAAAAATCTGTGGGACAGACATTACAACAAGGGGTACTCCAGGTGGAATGTGGTTGCAGGTTCCAATAGTTATCTGGAAACCTGAAATGTCCATGGTGAATGCAGCCCAGGAAGTCTCTCATCTATTTTTCCACCACAATCGGTTCAGGACGGTGGAGGTCCAGGCCACAGTACCAACAGGCGTTTCTGTTGGAAGGATCAGGTTGCAGCACTGGAGCAGCTGATGCACAGAGAAGATGGCTGAGATCAGCCAGTGTTCCCATAACATATGGTTGGGCCAGGAAGGATTGCAAACACAGTCTCTACTGCACAGAGTAACTGTAGACATTTAAAACACTGTTGAGCTTTCTCTGCAGAGTGTTTTTATTATTTTCCCAAGACGTACTAACACCATGTATGATTGGGAAATAAGTATGTTTTGGTACCTGAACGCTACCTGTCATCTTGTAGCTATGGTGCGGAGAAAAGTCCAGGAGATATGGTCAACTTTATGCACGAATAAGATTTAAGGCTCTAACATCTACCTGTGCTGTGGCCAAGCCTGCGTCAGGTGAGAAAAGGTTTGTAAGGATGAGTCATATTTTTATTAGAAAGGTTATAGACTTGGAAAGAAATGGACACCCTCCCAGGCATACAACTCCTTCCTCCAGGCAGAAGCAAGAGCAACAAACAATAAGCCTATCCCTTAAATCACATCATTTCCTCTACTGAAAGGTTTTAGCTTTCCCTGCACAGCTTTCCTCTCTTGTACTTTTATCAGGGATGTAAAACTACACAATCCACTTTGGCACTGCCATGGTGTAATGGGATGGCCTTTGCAAGCACAGCAGGCACCCCAGACAAGAGGTGTTGATATGTCCCCGTTGCTGGTATCCTCACAGGCAGAGCTGTCTCAGAAAGGCTGCCCATCACTGAAAGAGTTAAGAACATCTTGTCAAGGATATGCAGTTATCTGGAACCTTTGTTTATACAGAGAGGCAATAAAACATTCAGTGCCTTAGACCACTGTAAGAAGGGTCAATACAAGCTCCAGCAGTTGTATATAAATTAACCTTTTAAGTATGGACTAATCCATAATGATTCATTGACAGGAATTATTCCAGGAGGCTGAGCTGCAACAAATTGTAGCAGTTGTAGCTAACTACAGTACCTAACAGCTGCTGAAAGCTCGGCTGCCTCTTAAGATGAGGTAACTAAGGGAACATTTTAAAAGGCTTTGACAATGTATTTCCACAATACTTGTTAGAAATAGGACGTCTCCAATGATCTTATGTTCCTAAAGTGGAATAAAAGTATGAGGAATCTGAATATATACACGAAGGATGTTTTGAAAGATTTTTGCTTTCACTGTAGCGCTGACAGAATATGAAAAGGATGCTTCACTCCTACACACTGGAGTGGTCACCCAAGAGAGCTCATTTCTTCTCCTTACTAGGATTTAGCCAGGATAGAGCAATGAGCATTTGAGCTGAGAAGCCTGCAGCGTATTTGCAATTGTCAGAATTAAAAGCGAAGGAAGACAAAACAACCTCTCCACTCCCACCCTCTGTCAAACATGCCTAATGAATAGCTCTACATGCACTGTATCAGAAACCCCAAACGTTGATGGCGACGTGAGGCTCTAATTTGTTAGTTATCATATCTGACAAATTGTCATCATGGTTCCACTCCTTCAGAGGGTGTTGTGCGTGTGACCTGGGGAAGGGCTCTCAGGCTCAAGCTAATGGGTGTATGACTTGGAACAGAAGATGATGTGCCAAGATGGGAACCACAGAGTGGGCTGCCAAAAAAGAACAGTATAATTATCTGTGCATAATTCACGGCCGGAGAATAAGCTTTCCTCCAAAGTTGTCTGCTGTAGAGCTGTACCAGATTCATGGCTTTTTCAGTGAGTATTCACAAAGTAGTGACAATCTGTGCAGAAATGTTCACTTCTCCAAACTTTTTTTTTTTTTTCTATTGGACTAAAATAGACATTTCTCTAGCACTCTGCTCCCAGGACTGGTCTGTTAAGACAAGTGATGACTCACAGATGTATATTCTCACTTTCTTGGATAGTTATCTCTCCCCTCACCCCATCTAATTCCTTCACCAATGGGATTTGAAAAAACCAAAACAAACCACAAAACCAAACCAAACCAACCAACCAACCAAACCAAAACAAATGAACAAAAAAAACCCCACAAACAACAACAAAAATCCACAACAAACAACAAACAAACAAACAAAAAAACCAAACACACCAAAACTCTGCAAGGAAAAGCACTAAAAATACAAACCATTGCAAGAGTATTGACTCCCTGAATCTTCAAAGTTGCTGATGTAGTGTGACAATGGTGGTCTTGGTTCTCCAATTCTCAGGACAAACAATCAAGCAACAAGAGCCAAAGGAAAATTTTCTTTAATTTTGAGCACTTTTAGGTGACACAACTTGCCAGTTCATTTTCTGTTCAGCACATGACAAGGTATGAATGCACCTTCGAGAATGCATGTATATAGCCTACTGCTCTTTCAGTTACTATCGGACTGTATGAGGGTTATTTAGTTCTTTTAACCTCATCAGAGACATCACCTTTTCATCACTGTTATGGAAGACAGATATTTTTGTCTCAGCAATGAGTAAAAACTCTGTTCAGTTTCTTGAAAGAGAAAAGGTTTCCAAGATTTCCAAAGGGAAAGCTTGGAAAGTTCCTTATCTAGTAAGTCCTTCTGTAGGATATTCAGGGGGTAAAGGACTGAATGTCCTATAAAGGCTATGAATGGGAGGGAGAAGGTTCTTACAGAAAGGCAAAAGAGATGGAAAATGTTCCTATAATTGCTGGCAAGGAAGATGCAGATTTTGCTTGGGCACATTTCTCTTTGAAAGCTGATCCTGTTTTGTAAGGGTAGACATGGAATTGTTGCCACATTCATAGGACAACGAAGTTTGGAAAGAGCTGGCAAAATGTGTGGAATAGAATTAAATTTGACAAAATGTCGAATTGCTTTAAGACTCCTCAGGGTGTCCTGAACAATTTTTGCTCCACATACTGCAGATTTCCTGTAAAGCTTTGGCACTGCCACTTTCATCTTGAACTGCTTGAAAATGTTGCCATGGCCGTGACAAAGCCGTAGGGACCTTTTCTTATGGGAGTTTTCCCAAAGAATCAGCACTGACCTCTGTCTGGTCTATGTGCAAAAAACCCATCCCCACGGAAAATCCTAGTTTTGTAGGGACCTTGTAGACATGTGCATGGGGTCTGTGCCATCCAGCAGTGCTTGAGCAAAGCTCACTGGGTCTAGCCAGAGACTGGATGAGGCAGTACTAAGTGGACATGAGAGTTTGGATCTGGAAGCAATGTGAAGCACAAATGTTCTTTCCAGGCCCCAACTAGCTGCTTCTGGGATTGGATGTGTGGGATGATGTTTGTGAACTTGTGGCTTAAGCCTACCCTGTGTTAATGCCTTCCCTTACTTTGATAATCACAAAACGAAAAAACAGGACTGGAAGATGTCCTGGTTCTGGCAGAGTGCTTCAGTCGGTGGGATAGTTTGTAATTTTAAGTACATGCTTAATTGCTTTGCTGGATCACAGTGCAACATTCTTGGTAGACACTGCAAGGCTTTCACTTTCTGGGAACACTCTTGGAAGGAGGAAGCAAAAACATTTTGTCTATCAATGTTTGTGGAAAATCAATCAAAATTTGTGAGTAGGTAATGAAAATGAATTTCCACTTCTTTATCATGTCCACCAAAGAACTCAACATAGCAATAAGGACCTAAGCTCACACAAACAGAGGAATGATCTCTGCAGCCTATTAACCTGAGTGAGGAAACCTTGGGATATGGATATGTCCTGTGGTTTGTACTCAGGTGTCTTTGTCAGACTGACCAATTGCCCAGAGGGCACCAGACTGGAGCTACCTGGGGATGTCTCATGGAAACAACCCAGGGACAGGCCAGTACCACACCTGAGGCAGCTCTGTTGATAACCAGATGACCAAATGATTTCAGTTTCGAGAGATCTCAACCTGAGAACTTTCATCACCATTGCATTCACTGAGAGGAAATAAAATAAAAAAAAAAAAAAAAGAGAAAATCATAAAAGAAAAGTACTGGAAAATCAGGTGCATACATGTAACCAGTGCCAGCATTGATCTAACATAAATGATAGCACTTATGAGGCAGATAATCCAGCTTCTCATTGATCTTGGCCATACTAGTAGGGGGCAATATTTACATTTGGTTGAATTGCTCTTGGACAATTTTTCTCCACAGTATTAAATACAAAGAAGCCTTCCATTAACACCAGGAAAGCAGACATTTTCATTCATCTATTTTTTTCATCTATTTTTTTTAAAAAAACACATGGCCTGTTCTCTATTCTGTTGCTGGTCTTATACTGGAATAGCTGCACTCAGTAAAAGGAAGTAGCAACTACTTCAAAGGCTGCAGCAGAGAAGAGTCGGACCCTGAATATTTGCAGCAAACAGCAGAGTTTTCTCCTTTTTTTAAGTACAAAAGAAGTTCTCCCAGCAAACCAGCGTAAAATCAATATACTTCCTTGGGTCATTTCCCTAAGCTTCTCTCTTTCCCCACCTTATGCTTTTCCATTCTGGAGATATTCTGCTCCTTTATTGAAGGAAGGAGGGAGTAATTCTTTGGATGCATTTTGGACTGAGATGAATTGCATTGTAAAGTGCCTGTTTCCCTCCACATGTGACAAAGTTCAAACCCTGCAAATGTATGTGTGTGACTGTACAAGTTCTGCCCATTTCATCTGGCCAGTCCCATCCTGCTGTATGGTACAGATCTAGACCCCTTATCGTGCTCAAGCAGAGAATGAAAGCACAGAGGGGTGCTGTCTCTGCATGTTCCACCCCATCACTCTGGCAGCAGTTCAGGGTACCATGATGGACAATGCCATGCTGGACACTTGCAGCTGCCTTCTGGAAGTATGACAAGGAGACAAGAATTGCAAGACATAAGCGTTTATCAGCACCAGGAAGACACTGTCTGTGGCATATCAGCATAAACAAAGAAATTGTCTTAATAGAGTGGCACACCTAGAATTAATACAATTCTCTCATGGGATCACACAGCCATGTGGTACATGAACCCAGGTAGTGATCTCATAACAAGCAAGGAAGATCAAGTTTATAGAGCAGTAGCTAGAAAGAGAGCAAACAAGTAACATGGAGACAAAAAAACCCTCCCATATAGTAACAGGGAATCCAGAACCAAGTCTGTATACAGAACTGACCATAAGAGATAAAGATGAGAAAATGAAAGTAAAGATTTTTACTGTCTCATTGGGAATTAAAGGACAAGAAGCAAGTGAGATGCTGTTGCCAGGAATAACGCCTGAAACACTGGAATAGCTGATAAAGGTGTTTGATTATAGTCATGACCCTGCAGACAGAAAGAGACTCTGGAGAAATATTGTATCTTTTACCCCACCTCAAGAAGCAGGAGCTGAGATAGACATCCGCCTTGCAGAACTGCGAAATCTATAGCTCTGGAGATGTTAAATACTCCCTAAATGGAGCCAAGATCATCTGTAGGACACAGGAGCATCTCTTACAGAAAAGTATAAATGGAAGAGATCTAGCCCTAGAGAAACACTGCCAGATAGCAAGGGAACAGCTAGCTATCCCAGGAAAAGGTCAAACCAATACAGTAAAGGAAAGCAGTGAGTGGCAGGGAACAGCCTACCAATAATGCAGGCAGCAGAGGCCAATGTAGGACCTTTGCAGTGAAATTACAAGAAAGGCTGAAATAAAAATCTTGGCAAGGGCAAAGATGCGAGAGAGGTGGAGAAACAAAACATTTGCCTTAATCCTGCAACCTCCTAAGGAATTAATAAGTGGAATGACTTTCAGATACCCGTAGTGTGGCTTCAACAACAGGAGGGACTTTGAGGGTCTGCATACCTGACAGAGTGCGGCCACCAGCCTTTGGGAGCTACATTTGCCCTTACAGCAAGAGCCAGGTCAGAGCCAGCTGAGTCATGAAGCCACGATGTCATTGGAAGAAGCAATAAGCAGCAGTTCTAACCTGGAGAAATGTGACCACATCTTGGTAGTGTACAATAAAATCACCTTGAGGTCAATGGGCAATGCAGGATGTTGATAATAAATCCATGAAACGAGAAATGTTATTGCTCAGAGTTTATAACAGTTGACATTCAAGAGCACTGGGGCGGTGTACAGCCTTCCTCTGGTCACAGTAGAAACCCTCAGCACACTCAACTTGTACAAGGAGATAGTCTTTGGGGGCCACATCCAGGATTTGAGCATCACTAAAGGGCACAGCTCTGCTCCCTGTGCCACGTCAGAAAAGACAACATTGCCCACAGAATCTGGCCATGACACTGTCTGCATTGTGATCAGAGATGTCCTGGCTATATGCTTGTGCATTTTGTACAAAGGGTAAAGGAGGGATGAAATATTCTATCCTGACCTGGTAGCTTTGGGCACTCATTTTTGGACATGTCTGAATGCCTGCACAAGGTACCAAACAGAGATGGATCAGGTCCTTATCCATTCTGATATTCCTGTTTCAGAATGTGCATTATATACTTTCCAATAGATCTTACACTGCTAATTTATGTAATCATCAAAAATTATTTCTTCAGCTTGCATTTTTAAGAGATGCCTAAATTTGTGGTTTGCCTACTGTGACAAAAGCCTGGCACTTGGCCACATGCTTTCACACATCTCCTTGCAGACTATAGGGTTGAATTCTAAAACCAGTGGTGCCATTCTACAGCTGAAGCAATTCCATCTACACAAGCTCAAGTGCCATCACAGTGGGACCGACTGCCTCTTTGTTTGGCATCATGTATAAATATCTGACACTTCCTATGCAGGTATCTATAAATTTCAAAGTAACTGACATGATAGAATTATCAATAAAAGAAAGATAACTTACACAATAATCATCACTTCCTGACAGCTGAAATTTCAGAGAAGTCAGGTCTGCCCTTTTTTTTAATGAAAATGAGCAACAAAACCTTACCTATGTGATGTTTGTCTTTCACTATCAAAAAAGCTTAGCTGACCTGTGTTAAAGACTGTAAGAATAGTTGAGAACTAACAGGAGAGGAATAGGAAGAGATTTTAAGCTGGGCATTCTCTCCAGTAGATGTAAGACAGCACAGATGACCTAGCTTTAAAACACAGCCTCATTGAACATCTGTTGCTTTGTGGGTTTTTTTGTTGGTGGTGGGTTTTTTGTTGGTTTTTTTTTTTTTTTTCAATACAGACCAGGTATAGCAGAAAACATATATTTAAATGTGTATTTCTTTTGTAAGTACAATTTTTGAAACACAGCTTGAGATAAGACATCCATGCAACAACTGTAGATAAAAATACAGCATTTAATTATCTTTGAAAAGTTATGCTTCACAATATTCTTCGAAGGGGAATTGTGGATTTTTTTGTGCTGGCAAGATAGAAGCAAGACCCGAGAAGACAATGCCTTGCAGAAAGTGCTTAACAGTACACATCAGTTTCTGGTGTACTGAAGACAGACACTTCATTCCACTCTAAGTAACGTTTAACTTACAATCTAAGAGGAAAAAAAAAAAAAAAGAAGTTTGTTAAGCTAGATGCTGATGCTGATAGTGGTTGTTACTAAATGCACTGGCCTCTCATGAGTCCTTGCCTTGTGCTCTGGCCAGCAAGATTTTGAAAGGTATATGTGTCCCTGAAAAATGTAATTAATACCTCAGTGGAGTCTTCAAAGGGCAGACATTACTGGTTGAAATCTGTTTCAATAGAAACAGAAAAATACTGAGGATCCTCTGGTTTGAAGCAAAGTGGAGATAATAACCAAAGGAGAGGGAGGGCAGGGTAAATACAGTGAAATGACCAGGATGCAGGACAACAGTGATAAGGATAGGGGGGCTCTGCAGTGATGTGGCAATTCCCTTAGTCTGTGGCAGGAATATCTCTCACTGATTAGAGCTAATTATGTAGGACGAGGGTTGAGCCTTTATACCCTCCCTGGTAAATCTGCCTTTGATGCAGACTGGTTGTAGCACAGCTCTAGTTCTAAAATGGGTTTTGAATGTCCTTCCTTTACTGGTACATTTAAATAAATACAACAAGCTCTCTAGGCCTGTTATGAACAATAAATCTATTTTGGTTCCTGATGACTGATTTCTTTGGCTCTGCAAACAAGGTGAGAACACTAGTTTTGTTTCTTTTTTAGCACTCTAAAGGAAGTCTTTTATAATTTTGTGAGTGATGAAAAAAAGTTTAGAAAAGGAGTAAGGAGATGATTTAGATTATGGATTCTGCACCTTTTAGTGAGGGACCACAACTGATGTATCAGTGAGAAAGTTCACGTGTTTCATGACCAGAAATTTGGAATGACTGGTATTGGGAAAAGTATTCAGTTTTCTGTCCTAGCACAAAACAGTCCATGAGATCAGTTGGTTGGAAGCTTCAGCTGGACAGATTCAGGCTGGCAATAAAATACCTTGGCTTTTTAAAAGGGGAAGCAATATGTTATTGAAAAAACTCAGTGGTGTCGTGGACTTTCCTTGAGTCAAGACTGGGTGGCTTTACACAATTCAAATGGTAGCTGTGGTCTTGCTTGCTCAAAGGCCTGAGTGAGGTTCTGCTGTCTGTATTATGCAAGTGGCCTCTAGCTCCTAAATCAACTAATCCAAGTACTCAATAGCAATTGATAGATCTCTGAAAGTTGAAAAGTTTGAATTGTACACACCCCAGAGACATGCAGTTTGAATACCAGATGTCCCAAATGGCCACAAAATGAGCGTCTCTGGGGAATCCAAATGTTTCACCATATTCATCAGAAAAAAATAAGTCCTTAAGCATACAGTAAGATGACTGTGGTGACGTGTGGTTAAACCCAAGGGGTACTCAGCAGTGTACAAGCACATGTATGTTGCTTCAGCAAAGAGCAGTCACTTCTGTACAGCACTGTGCAATGCAAACAGCTGGAGAAGGCAAAGCCAGGTCAATGCCAGACTACACCAGGCCAGTCTTGGACCTCCCATCTGCTTTTCTGTTTTCCTGCACCAGAGCTCACCTGCTGAACTCTGCTAGGTGAGAGGAGCACAGCTGAAGTTTGACCTCTCATACGACCACTCAGGCTTTTACTGCAGGTTTATTACTGTGCTCTTAATTGCTGTGCCTCAAAAGATGGTTTCTGGTCAGCCAAAGCCCCCCAGCTCTGCAAGTTTCTATCTTGGTGGATGCTGACCAGCTGGGGAATGGTTTCAGGGTTCACAGTCTTGAAAGCACGTGAAGCCTGAGCTCATACAGAGCAGCAAATTGGCAAGCACAGGCATTCAAGATTCATGAGGTAAGCCTGAGCACTGTATATGTGACTGAAGAAGCAGTTGCCAGTTTATTGTGTTTAGTAAAGTATCCTTTTTTTTCACTCTGGATTGCTAAGACTTTTGGTTGGCTCAGTTTGGGCTTTTGGCACATCAATTTTTTTTTTCCCTCTGCAGTTAGGAAAATATATATTTTATTTTATTTCTTTTAAACGGTGAACTTTTTTTCATATAAAAGATGCCCAAATCTTAATAAAATCTGAAGGTGGCAGCAATGAAACAATAGTAAGCCTATGGCTACAGATTCTAGGGCAGGTTTGTGATATACAATTAAGAGATCCCCAACCCCCTGCTAGTCTGAGTTTTGCAAGGTCTCCTGCCTTGGCAGTTTGGGTCTGGAAGGGTCTGTGGCTGACCAGGGGCAGGGTAAGCTCAGCAGGACTGTCCACCCTGCACTTGGAAGAGGTGTGCTTGCCCATCACTGCTGCCTACAGGCAGAAGCTGCCTGTGCAGAGCCCACAGGCACACCCAGCCCTCCTTGGCATGTTTGAATGACCTTCTGCAAACATGAGGAAGTTGTGTATACATGGGTGAGAGTATTTGCAGGTTTTGTCTGTGGAAAGGTGATGTACACAGAGGCTTTTAAGCACAATGGTTTTACTATGTTCATATTTTATATACCTTATGATATCAGTAGAATGTAACACGTTGAAATTGTAAATTGATTTGCATGGGTTGGTCATCTCAGAACAATGTCCAGCCTGCAGCAAACAGATATGCTGTACTTAGGTTCAATGATAAGGTGCCTTTCGGTTTGTCAGTGGTAAAAGTATTATCACCCATGCTGCTGGCCTGTAGCTGCAGTCCAGAGCACTCCACGTCCCCTCCTGCTAGTCCCATGGCTCCTCCTCTGACTTTCACAGCAGTTGAAGGGAAGTGTGGAGAAGTTCAGCAAAGTTCACCCAGCACCACCAGGAACTGACTGAGTGGTGTGGCCACGATGGAGAGTGATAAAGCATCAGCTATAGCCGTGAGTGACTGGCATGGGGTTAACCACAGTGAAATCCACCTTGAACAGTGTCTGTGAGGTTTTATCCTGAAAAAGGGCACTGCATAGTTTAATATTCCAGTGAGCTGCTGCAGGTGACAGGGGATAGTAAGTCCAAATGCCTCATGGAGGCTGTTTGACATTCCCTTCGAGATTGCCTGATAAACCACAGGTGTGGAAGCAACAACAGCTTTGGTGGGGTATTTGCAGGAGGAGAATATCCATCAGGTGCCTAATGCTTGTATCCTCAACCACAGTGAATCCAGAGAAGCCTGAGCATCCTGGCTGTGGTGCCTCAGTCCCCCCAGTTAGTTGCATGATGGTCGGTAGGACAGGAGGCTGAGGGGGTGAGCAGGTCTTCCTGGACAGCACAGTGGGGGATGATTAGGCAGGGACTAGCAGTGTGCTCCTGCTGCTGCTACTGCTACCGTACGGTGCTTCACGGAGGGGATGCAGAGGCGTAGCAGGCAAGCAGCAGGAGAGTAGGATGCCACATGGCGAGGAGGAGGAAAAGAAAGAGGTGGAGGAGTAGGCAGAAGGGAGATTCAGCTTAACATGGCATGCCAGGCCTCCACTGCTGCTTCCCTCCCTCAGGCCTGCTCATCATGAATTTAATTTGTGCCTGGGGTGAGGGGGATTTTGTTGGCATTGTTTTATTCTTATTCGATGTGCTCCTTTGCATGGCAAACGCTGGTAGTGTGCTCATTGCTGTACATATAGGCAATTGTGGCCTTGGGTATACTTTTGTCTAAGGCTCTGATTCTGCAAACATGTGAATAATGTAAAAAGCAAGAGGACTTAGTAATATACTTAAAATGACACATGCTTTCTCCCCCCACCACCCACCCTCCCCCCCCCCCCAACCACCGACCCGCCGCCCCACCCCTCCCCCACCTCCCC
>JAAGNO010027894.1:0-27209 GCA_033439905.1 Ceryle rudis
AACAAAACAAAAAAAACAAACAAAAAAAAAAAAACCAAAACCCAAACCCACAACCCCCCCCCCAAAAAAACCAAAAAAAACACCAAAAAAACCCAGCCTAAAATGAAGAAAGAATAAGCTATTAGGTAACCATGTAACCATTATTTCTATAGTCAGATAAGAAACCAGTAAAAAAGATCCCAGGCTTTAGGGAGCCTGGTTTATCTTTGTCTTGAATCTGTTTAGGGAGCATTCTCCCCATTGTTGCTTTGAATTTAGCAGGGTAATGGGCAGAGTAGTTTTTATTTAATGATTGTGTATAAATATTATTAATCTGGTTTTACTAGCACAGATGTAAGTCAGGGATCTGACTTCATTAGTGCCCTCTTCATCACAGGGTAGCAGACGTGCATATGATTCACTAAGAACTGAAATATGTAGGAATCAGTATATCTGGTTAGGTACTATTTATAAAAACAGGGCAAGTTTATGGATAAATAAAACTTCTGTGAAGAGATGGATTATTCTAGGACTCATGAGCTCTTTGATCTTTCTGTAGGTGGCTAGTGGCTTAAAGCAGAAGATTCTCAAGCTAGAACAACAGTGCAAGGAGAAAGACAACACTATTAAGTATGACTTTGTCGGGCGTAGAGGCTTGTGTTAGATGAGATAATAAAGGGAATTTGAAATGCGTGTTATTTTTCATCTGTATACTTCTGTTTCTTAAGATGTTGTAATGAACTCTGAGAGCATATTAGCAACTATAAATCACCCACCCAGAAACTGTAAACCAACAGGGCTTTGCTTGCCTGACAGGATTATTTTTCTGTATTATTCTCTTTTCAGCAAATTCCAGGCAGACATGAAGACCACTAATTTGGAAGAAATTAGAATAGCTATGGATACCTACTATGAAGAGGTATGTCTGATGGGTCCTTCGGTTTGCAGACAGGAGCAGAAGTTGTTGAGTCAAAGAATAAATGGAATAGTTTAGATGGGTTTCCTACAGCTTAGCTGCACTTGTCATTTGGATCAGATTTTCACAGATATTCTCATAACTCCAGCTGTACTTACTGATAAACCTTTTTTCTTCAGTAAGTTGAGTCTCTTAACCAAAAAGGGGAAAAAAAGAAACTAATGTACATCCATAAGTGTAGCATCTAGATGAAGCTTGATTTTCAGGGTTGGCACTGTTGTCTCTGCTACTACCCAAAGAGTCGTGTTCTGATTTTTACCTATTGGACAAATGCATTGTGTTAGCAATGTCAGCTTCCATAGCTGGCTCCTCAATGGAATCTATATTTCATATTTCACAGGTTCATCGCCTCCAACTCCTCCTGGCAAAATCTGAGACAATGAGGAAGAAGTATGTTTAATTCTTTTGAGGCAAATATTTGCGTATGTGTTTGATATATCACTCATATACTACTTTGATGGAAAACAACTACAGGGGAACAGTTTATTTTGTCATTTAGATTGCTGGATTTGATTTTTGGTACTGCTTTGGTTGGCTCAAGAGCCTTGGCATATGTCTTAGTCACTTATTTTCTTTTCTTGTATATAGGTCATTTTTGTGGATGTGGAAAAAGTAATAGAGGTATTTAAAAAAATACCTGAAAGCTCTGAAAAATCTCAAATAAATAAAATCTATCTTCCCCCATGATCATACCTCTTCTGACATCAGTGATGACTGAAACACTCACTAGATGATTGGCATTTTACTCTTGAGTCATTTCTGCATCTTGGTCTAGAGTGTATGATGCAAAGAAGTTATTTTGGAGTAAGCATTATTTTCCTGTGGTACAGAGAGACAGATCTGCAGGTCAGAGTAACTTGAGTCGCCCTAGTAAGACGCTGTCAGAGAAGCTTCTACTAGTGCTTGTCACTAGCGTGTGGTTGTATACATGGTGGTGGGGATGAATAGTCTATAGAAAAAATAAAAGCTGAAGCACAAAGGTAAAAAACAAAGCTCCAGTAAGAGAGCGAATGAAAAGTATCTATGCAGTTGAGTGTTAAATGAGCTGAGAAAGGGCAATAGCCTTGTGGGATAGGAAAATCTGTTACCACACCACTTCAAAATATGCTCGCCCTTCTAATGTTAGGTACAGGGCACTGTCTTAATTTTGGGTGTAATTATTTAGATTGATAGCAACATGTGAGAAGTCTGTATGGGTGTCTATTTATACTGCTTGCATTTCCCGAATTCACTGTCTTTTGAGGATTGAAAACTGCAATTTGTTTTGTTGCTGTTTTAAAAAACTAAAAACATATCTTGTTTGGCTCAAACCTGCAGTGACTAACCTCGGGAGGCCATCACACCTAATATATTTACAGGTCAAAATGAGTCATCAGGTTTCTTCCCTGTCCTCATTTATTCATAGCTTCAAAAAGCAGTGGTCAGGGCAGTCTCTCTCCATTATGTGGCTGTCAATCTCTACTTGGGAGGCTGAGCACTGAAATAATAAATGATGTTGAAGGTCGGGACTCTGGCACATAGAAAGAGATGTAGGAGAGTGTTTCTTTCGTGATATTTGTCTACGTTATTTCTGGCTGAAGTGAATGGCATTAAACACAGAAAAAGAGGAGCTAATGCCGAAATCTGATTTATGTATGAAGCTGTAGTATCCAGTTGTAGCTAGAAACTAGGCAACCTTTCAAGTCCTCAGAATAGTCTGCAATGCTTTCATTTAGGTTTCGATGAACCTAAAATAATGTCACTCAGTGGTACAGTTTTGATTTCTATAATTTCATCACTTCCTGGTTTTAGTCGTGTGGTGTGTTTTGTTTTCTACTGGTTTTATTCCCCCTGCCTGCCCCAGCTGTGTGAATAGTCATCCACGACATCTGTACAGCCTTATTTGTTTGGTTGTATGGCTTCAGTTCCTTTTAATTTCCAAAAGGTAGCTTAGATTCAGCTTTTCTCTCTGATGTGGTAATTGTAGACTGTCTCACCCTTTACCTTGTAATTATTCCAGTGGATGAGATGTAAGATTCCTCCACAAACTGTTTTGTGATTGTCACTGGCAGTGGCATTTGTCCAAAAATAGACCCAACAGTTACTTCAGACCTTTGTTTCCAGAAGTAAGTTTTTAAGAATTTTCCCATAGCAATAAAGAATGAATATTTCCTCTCACTAGAAATCTGCTTTGTGAACACTTAACAACTCTACGCATCTACAAGCTGAGGTTTCTTCCCCCTTTTATTAGAAAAATTAAAAAGGCAAAATCACTGCACTATATTTAAAACAGTTTTAACACATAGCAGGCTTTCTCTTATCTGATGTCTTTTATGCCCATCACATCAATGTTAACTGGTTTTCAAATCTGTTTCAAATCTCTTATTTACTGAAACATACAAGAAATTTCTTTGGGGTTTGCTTTCACAGGAATGGTTTCTTTTGTCTTAGAGCAGCATTCACAGTTATCTGAAAATACACTCGTGTTGGATTTGTTTGAGAGTTATTCCATCTATGGATAGCCCTCTCTCTCTCCCAATCTCAATCTGTTTGTTAAGTGAAAGAAAGCAACTCGGAGCACGCAGGTCAGGTTTCTGTGCTGAGCAGTTTTCAGAGGAGTCTCCCAGTTGGCTGAAGATAAATATTTGTATATCAGTGGTCCACAGAAAGCTAGTAAAGCATTATAAGGTTGGTTAACAAAACAAATAGAAAACCAAATAAGTAAAACCCATCCAAGCACTTTAGTTTATGTGTTAATGAAATGGAGTTGGGGAAGAAATAAAAGTAATAAATGAACTTTCATTTATTTCTTATTACTAAGTTTTGGCATATCTTTGTTCTTTGTCAGAAACTAAAATATATGTGAAATTGTTAAGAAAGATGGTCTGGGCAAGGTTTTTTGGTTTTTTTTTTTTTGTCCTAAAAAAAGAGGTAACTCCTTGAGTGAAAAATGTTGAGGAGTGCTACTGGGGGAGGAGTTGAGACTGTTAACATATCCAGGTGGCTTCAATAGTGAGGCTGTTCCATTCTTTAATGCTGCTGCTTTGTTCTCTGCTTTTAAGTTAACTTTCTGGTTTTGCCCCTGTTTCCAAGTACAGAGGGCAGAGATACCCAGAAAAGACTCAAGGCGCTGAACGCTGCTGTCCTGAGATTATCCAGGAACATCAAAGAATTGCAGAATGAGAATCGAAGGCTGAAAGAAGATCTAGACCATGTACTGAGTAGTTCTTCTTCCAATAAAACAAAAGGTACATGTTGAAAAGTTGGTGAACGTGGTGCAAGGGATTTAGGTGCATTTGGAAGATGTGGAGCTACTACAGAGGTGAAGATTCAGGAGGGGCAAAGGTTGGAAAAGTTTCTTACAGGAGTCTTCCTCTGACTTCTGGATATGCTGCTCCCATCAGACCTGGATTTCCTTTATTATTATCCCTGAGAGTTCTGGACTGGAATCACTTGAAGATTTAATGTTTCACTGTAAAAGTGTTTTTCATTTGTTGAAAACTAATGAACGTGAATGGTTTATATTAATTTCTGAGCTAGTTGGTGTAGAAATCGGATATTTTAAGACCATCATAATTTTTTTCATTGCTGCATATTTAAACTAAGTGTTCAGAGGTCTTTAGATGGTCTTTCTATATGGACAGAAGTTTCGAAAAGCAAGAACAATGTTGACTCACCGATACAGTTTCATGTTTAAAACATTGTTATTGTATTTAGATTACAGTGAGTGGAGCAGACAGAGGCTCGTGAGGCGGATTTCAGAACTGGAAAAAGTAAGTGATCATAGTCATGTGGCCATCTTACCTGTCTCTGAGCAACAAATGCAGAGCCACTGGCTTGTGCTCATGGCGTGTGGTCCTCCAACGTATCAGCTTTGTGCATTCTGGTTCATGCATGTAAACTGATGTCTGTACCATGGGCCCTCCCTCCTTTTTTTCTTATACTTGCTACATGTAGATGCAATTAACTACCTTATGATCTTTTCTCAGGACCTAAATAAAATAATTTTATGCTAAATTTAATTTTCTTCTTTTTTTTCCTTTATATTTTTTTGTGTAAATTTATCCTGGTTAGAAAGTATGTGCCATGGAGAACACCAGGGTGTCACCAGCAGATAGTGAGTCATCACAGTTACTTCCCGTGTCATCTTCGTCTTCTGTAGACCTGGATCATCCAGCCTCTCAAGAGTTAGACCACGTTGAGGAATGTCATCGCCTCCGAGGGCTAGTGAAGAAACTGAAGAGTGATAGGAAGGCACTTCAAAATCTCTTGCTCAATAAAGAGTAAGTGCAACTCTTGTCCAAGATGTTCTTCTGTAGGCGTGAATTATTTAATTTCCAATCCTGTTGTGAAATGATTTAATAAATCCTTCACATTTTCAGCAAGGAAATGAATTTTGCGGATAACTTCAGCTTTTATTTCCAGTTTCTTCTAGTCCTACTAACACTGCACAACTACACTACTGAGAAAAAAAGTCAGTGAGAGGATCGAAAACAAGAATTTCTGTTTGTTTCTAACACATTTCTCAAGGGTTTGTTTGGTTTGGTTTGGTTTTTTTTGCCAATCACACCAAAAAAAGCCTTTGAATGGTTATATGTCACTTTACACTGTGCTTTGTGCAAGTACTCTGCTGTAAAAGTTTGTCTTGTTTTTCCAACGTGTTGTCCTGATCGACTGCTTCCTCCACTGAAGCCTGCCTTCTGCCATGAGAGGCACTGGATCTTCTTTTCTCCCCAGTGAGCAATTGATTTGCAATTTGTATTGCTTGGACTCGTTTGGTGTGGCAGTGTATAAGGGCAGGCAGGTTAATCTGATCACGAGCAGAGGTGTGCACACAACTGTGTGTAGTTGTAAGATGCTCGCTCTGCCTCCTGTTGTAACTCAGCTCTGAACAAAAATGTGGAGTGAGAGCGAAGAGGTCTTTTGTTTCCAAACAATGTATGCTTGCATTTTGTTTTGTTTAAAAGGAAAAGTTAAACCTCTAATTACTTAACAAATTTGAGAACCTCTTTTATTTAGAAGTTTAATTACTTTGTTCAAGTATGAATGTTTTATATCTTGCTTAGATTTCCTTATGCCTTTGTAGACTGGATATCAAGCAGTTGCTTCAAGCTAAGGCTGAAGTGGAGCTGGAGCTGCAAAAGTGGCAGAATAAGATGGAAGAAAAGACTACAGAAGAGCAGACTTTAAGGTATCATATTTTGTATTAGTAGATCTTTTCAGAACAAAAGAAAAATCTGTTAAATTCTCTTTTGAATTACCTCAAAATTCCTAGGCATTCATCTGAACTGCAGGAAGCCGGAAATTTATTTAAGCAGAACTGTTTGTGGGGGATGGAGCACGTTACTAGGGGAAGAATTCTATAGAATGATTTTAGAGGAAGACTATAAAGTAGAGTAAAAATAAGAAATAATAAAAATTAATAAGATAAATGGAAACAAAGCTGCCATGTTGGGCTCCGAGATGTTTTTTACTCTAAGAAAAAAAGTGTAGCCTACGCTTCTAGACCACTGCCAATATGCCGTTCCATTTACTTCATGTATTCTGTGTAATTGTTGATAATAATCCTGTGCAAGGGTAGTAAAAGTAAAAAGTGATTTCATTATTGCTTTGTACCAAAGGAATTTGACTGGTGAATAGGAAACTGTAGCAGATCTCGATGCAATATCAATAATATCAAAGGCACCACTATAACCTTGAGACTTTTTCATTTCAGAGTAAGGCTGTGCTATCAGACCTTGAGAACTGAAGTTACAACTCTGTTACTATGAGAGTATTGTTTATCATGTTGCCCTGAGCAGTTTCCCACTTTGGGCTTTAATAAAAACCCAAAGTAACCAAGTCTTTTGAAATAGATTCAATATTTTCAAAGCAGAGCAACAGAAAATTTCTAGCTATAAATAGCTTTGTGTTTCCAACTATAGTGAGGAAATCCAGAACCTTACACAGAAAGTGGGGAAATTGGAGTCAAAATTTGAGGAAGAGAAGAGACAAATGGCAGAAGATACAACAGAAAAGCTTAATAAGGTACAGGCACGTTTTTGTTTGTGGGTTTGGTTTTTTTCCTTTGCATCTAACTAATATATCACAAGCTGAGCTGATTATATAGCTACTAGTTGTGCCTTCTCAGAGAGGTATTAAATCATGTCACAGATTTTTGAATGATGGTTAATTCCCAGCATTTTTTGATAAGTTGTTCCACCGCAACTTGGAGGGGTTTTGGAGCCATTCTCGTAGTGATTATCTGCCTCACTATTGCTTTTTTTTTTCTGGAAGCAAAGTACTTTTTCATGGGAGGTTTGCAGGATGCAGAACACTAATCCATTGTGAAAACTGAGATTTCATTTTCTTTTTAATTCCACTGCTGATAGGATGCCATATTTGAGGAAAGAATTAGGAAAGATGTCAATACAATAAAATAAACTCTTAGCCCCTTCAAATTGTAGGTTTTCTAGAGTTCAGGTATTCATAACCTCTTTTTTTTTTTTCTGGATTTTTTTTCTGGTATCTAATAAATATATCTGTGCATCTGTTAATCCTGGACAGACTCAAATGGGGCTCTCTAATATGTGGGGTTTGGGGTTTTTTTTGCAAAATATGACTGAACTTGATATCTTTACAATCTTCCATCCCTCTGACAAGTGTCATTGTAACTGGCCAGTGGAGATGAGCAGGCACTGACAGCCATGCTTTCAGATGCAGTCTGGTCATGTTAATCTCATTTCACTAAGAACTAGTTGGAAGTTATTACTGTGGATTTTGATTGCTCGTACTCAAAAAATAATAGTCCTTGAAATACAGGTAGTAAAAGAATATGAATTAAAATGTCCACTAACTTAAGAGCTGCTGGTTTTTGATCTACTGTGCAATTCTTTAGATACGTTTTTGTGTGATATAGGCTGATGGATGCTAGATGATGTTTTGAATGCCAAATAACTTGAGTCTTTATAAACAGCCAACAAGCATCTCCTTTCTTTTCTCTGCAGACTATATATATTCTTGGCAAGTAACCATCCATTTATTGAAATGTTCCCATTATTTGTAATTATCACGAAGTTCCTACCACTTTTTCATTTTAATAATAGGTTGTCATTTTTAATATAACATGATACATTTGCTAAACTTAAGCCTGTAACTCAGCGTTTTTAGGTTATAAATAAATCCTTTTCACAGAATTGAGAGGGTTTTTTCAGAGTCTATAAAATCTCTTGTTCCTCTATTTAGAATTTTACACCAACAAAATAAATTAGTCTTTTAAAATTGCAGTTAACTTCTGTTTGGCGAGTGAGGCATGACAATTAGTATGGGATAAGTAGGGATCAAAAGGATCGGATGATGAGAGGTGGAATATGTAACCACACCTCAGAAGGAACAAAATACTCTTTTGTTCTTGGTTTCTTTCTTTTTCCTCTAATTAACTTGCACAAGAGAGAAGCGTAGAGTTACACTAATTTACACAAACTCTCTGTTGGTGTCAGGAGATGGCCAACTCATCAGTAAGTTTAAGCAGATGATTATGGGGCCATGGTTGCCAGGGTGAGACATGAGATCTCCCCAGTTAATTAATACTAGTCTTTCCTGGAGAAGAATTGCAAAATTAGGTGTCCTGACATTTGTTCCTAGTGTGTTGTTAGCATGCAAACCATTTCTGATCAACAAAGCAGTGAGTTCTACTGTTGGAGCTCCTATTGCTTTAGCAGTGCATAGAAAAATAGGAGTGTGTAAATGAAAGCCTTTCCATTCCCATGCTCTCCTAACAGCTAAAATGGGGACAGGAATGTGTTTCACTCTAACAGTCATCTAGATGATGAGTTTCAACAAGAGTGGATTCAGAACTAAGAGTTTCCTCTTTAACTTCCACCCTGCCTGCAGGATGAACGAACATTTAACAGCTCTGGTGCTGGTTTGTTTTTTTTTTCCTGAGTCATTTGTAACCTGCTTCCCTCATAGAATTGCAACCCATGTCTTTAGTGTACTAAGTTAAATGTTCTCCTGTGTAGTCTTCACCAGTCTGCACGGTCAAAGGCAGAGATCCTCTCAGGAAGGAACAAGCAGCCAAAATCATCCAGAGACAGTGGAGGATGTACCGAAACAAGGTGAGATTCTCCTGTCAGGCAACAGTGAGGACACCCCGCTCTGAATCTTACTCTTGTTTTAGCATCTACAGTAACCTGCTGCCAGGCCCTAAGGATTGCAGCAGTGCTTCCCAGTACAATTCCTTACAACCATCTTCTCTTCCAACGCTTTTTTTCAAGTCTTCCCTGGTGCTTCTTTTGCCTTTGCTCCCTAGAGAGAGCCCCATTGTTTCTGCTGTGAGATAGCCAGTTTCTGAATGGGGGAGTTTGGGTGAGCAGAGAACTAAGGAAGCATAGCAGTGTTTGAAGCAATACTGCTGCTGTTGCTTTCTTGGAGTTAAATTCTCCTTGCAGTCATCCTCCAAAGGAAGTTTTGTGTATTGAGTTATGCTCAGTTAGGACAAAATCTAGCAGAAAAGAATTAACCTTAAATTTTGTTCTATGGGCAGCAATATTATGCTGCTTTTTCCATGAAAAGGAGATATTGATGTCACATAGGCCTTGTAAATGGTTCTTAGAAAACTAAACATAAAAGCCTTTTCTTTTCTTGGTTTTTTTTTTTCCCCTTAAGTTTGTTGTTTGAGTTTTCAAGGAGAGGTTGGACAGGTATTTCTGTGTTTGAATTGTTAGAGAAAATTTGGAAAATCTTTATCTAATAAAGTTTGTATATATTTGTGGCATTCACTTAGGCATTTTTCATTTCAGAAAGAAGAAATTGCTCTGGATGAGGTGAGTGTGTTTGTGGCACCCAACTAAACAGATGTAATTTGTATCAAAACACAAACAAGTAACCTCTTTATTTTTAAGGAAGCTTTATTGTACTATGAACTGTTGTGTCAAGATCACATTTGTTCTTCAGGCTGGCTCATGATCTACCTTCTGACATCCTGGTTTTGTTTGATATAGCTTGTCAAAGTATTCTGCTTTTCGTCTCAAATTTTCTGTACTTGGTACCTTCTGCAAGATGAACACTTCTGAAACTTTTCAACAAAATTTGACGTGAACAGACAGGGAAGTTTTTCTATATTAGGTAATTCTAATAATGCTTTCATTTTCCCTATGATGTCTCTTCAGAAAGATTTGAAGTAGGGATTTGAAGCATTTCCCAAAAAGAAACTTCTCTGAGTATTCTGAAGAAATTGACTTTGACAAACTTGTCACTTTTTGATAAATGTTTTGCACGGAGGTTTTGATTAAACTGTTTTGTTCTGGTTTGTTTTTCAAATAGCACAACGTAACATCTTCTATTTGTTTCTTCCAGCACATTAAAAATTCTCCTTTCTGAAATGAGAACAAATTCTGACCATGTGATGCAAACATACTGGTTAACATCTAGATGCTTTTTGTTGATGAGAATCCAGTAAAATCTCTGAGTAAAGACTTATGTTCAGCGTAATCACCACAATGGTCTGCCAGGCTTGGCTGGATTTCCAATTGTACCAGAGCATCACAGAGCCTGCTGGGTGGCCAGAAACTAATATGGGAATGGGAGCATGTTGCTTTATTTGTGAAATACAGGCTCATGTTGGCAGCTAGAGCTTAACTGCATTGTTGATATCAATCACAAACACCTCCCAGATTGACTTTAAACTGTGAAGGTGCGTGTCTGTGGGTTGTCACAGGCTGGGGATTCCCTGGATTGCAGCAGAGTACCTGTGAAGTAATGGGGACGTGTGTCTGTCTCTTAAACATAAGAAAGTATCAAGACATCAAAGAGCTTCCATTGCACAGGGAAAAGTTATTTTCCCCATGTGCCTCTTCCCTCGGGACTCTCGTTTTGATTTATAGCTGCCATCTTTCAAAGGAGTTAACATCTACTTCTTTCTTTCCACTCTAGGCAGTTGTTACGCTTCAGGCAGCTTTCAGAGGGCATTTAGCTCGACAGAAACTGTTACTGAATAACAGGATGCTTGATGCAAAATCTCACAAGGTAATTGCTGGGGCAAATGGATACCCAGGCATCCCATTGTGATTAGTTTACAGTGTAAAGTACTGTACTTCTAAACTTAATTCTCTGAATCACCCGGTGATGTTTTAATGCACTAGTTGGCAGCACCACTGTAATTCCTGTAAGATACGAGCTCATTCCCCAGCTTCCCTTTTCATCATCTTTAGCTCACAAGGTTTTTTTAGGAGTGAAGCTATAACTTCTCTACAGTGTGGACTGTAACTGTGTCTCCTCTTTTCTTCTGCTTCACCCATCAGCTCGTAACATACTCTGATTCAGAGTGCTGTTGAAAACAGTACTTGCTCTCAAGCATTCACCAGCAAATCATTGTAGTAACAGACAAACCTGTCACCAAAGTTCAGAAATAAGAATTTGGAAAACATCTTTGATTGTGCCACATGCAAGACTCCTTTACTTTTCAATCCACTCGACCAAAGACTTTTGTGTCATCTGTCATGTCAAAGTTGCTCCGGGTTGCTCAGTTCTGAATATGGAAAAATTTCCTTAGTTTCTGTAAATCATTTGCTAACTTCTATAAATATCCTTTGGACCTTTAACAGTCTAAAGTTAATTTATAATTCTCCATCCAGCTTGTCTGGTTGCACTTTACATGCACTTTTATTTCAGTAAACTGGCTTAGCGTAGTGGGGTTGAATACTTCTGCTTGATACAAACAGAAGATATATCCATTGTGAAAGCTGCAATTTGCTCCTCTGACTTCAAAAGATTTCCTTTCTGGAAAATAAATGAGCTTTCCTTGCAGGTGTCTGTTCTTTCATTAATTGAATACAGATTCTTCAAAGCCTGTGTGGTGATCAGCTTTTCATTCCCTGCTGATTTAGTCTTACAGAACCTTAAAGACTGCAGACCAAAAGATGGGAGTGTTTGCTCTACTACCACTCTCACATTGAGGAGTATGATTGTGAAATCTTCTGTTAAGCTTCTGTGCAGTCTATAAAAGGTCAGTTTCTTTAATCTGATTGTTTTGCAGAACTCCTGTATGTCTTCCACATCAAACTCTTTGAGCTTATCTTCTGATTGCAAGGAGAAAGATGAGATTGCAACATTCATCCAGTCCATTTTCAGGGCTCACTTGGCACGTACAGTGCTGCTCAAGAAGAGGTAAGTGAGGAAGAGATACTTCTGGGACATACAGTAGCAAAATTGGTTTTATTACAGGAGAGAGGTCTTTTTAAATATAATTTCAGTGTGGGTTCCTTGGCAGAGAAGGGGAACAAGGCCATTGTTCCAACAAAGACAAAGGAGAGCCTGCTAGCAATGAGGGAAAGTAAATAATTAGTCTTTGGGAAAAAAACGAAAACAAACAAACAAAAAAAAAACCAACACCACCACAAAATTACAGTTGATATCAAACTGATTGCTGGTACGCTCACTGATGTCAGTGAATCTGAAGCCCTGACATGTAAAGTATAAAGGTTATGTGGAGGAAGAGCAGGGAAGAGCTCAGTAGAAGAGGAAAGCTCAGGGAAGAGTACAATACCATCTCGTGACTTAGATCAGGAAAAACACAGTGATTTGCTTACTGCTTAGGTTTATGGTGACTCTGTCTTGAAAAATACTTCCTTTCTCTCCAGAGTTTACCACTCCAAAAGTTTTTAATCCAGGCTGCCATGGTTACAAGGGGATTTACATAGCTGTCACCTCACTTCAGCATCTGAGTTCATTTCTGCAGATGATAAACTGTTGTCTCATGGAGCCTAGCAATGCAAGAAGCTTTTCAGCTTACCCTCTGAAGGCAGACTGCAGTCGCTGTTCTGTGCCTCGTGCTATGCAGTATGTCTTTTTGCAGGCCCTCTGTGTCCAGTGCACCAAGTGAAAAAGCAGATCCTGCAGTTTACGTTTCAGAGAAGAAACCGGTCTCAGCAGCACTCCAAAGACCTCCTTCAATCTTCATGTCTTCTCTTCCTGGTAAACTCCTTTCCCCCTGTGTTCAAAAGTACGACTGTTTTGAGTGGGTGCACAAACCATTTTATTGAGAACATCTTCACACGCACACAATGAAGACTTGTAATCTGTGTGTTCTTTTAATCTAATGACATGTTGCTTATCCTGGCAAGTGAAGTCCCTTATGTAAAAAAAATAGAAAAAAAAAAAAAAAAAAAAGCTTTGACAGTATCAGCACCAGCTTCCTCACACTGCTTTGCCTTTTTGTCACAACTGTGGTTTGGAAGGTCTCTCTGGTGCAAGTGGTAATTATTCAAGGAACATGATGTTCCCCTGTATTGCCTCTCTTCTTCCTTTTCAAAACCCCCAGCCTTGTAGCTGTAGTATGGTACTTTCCACTGTGTCTTGGACCTGAAGCCATAGACAAGCTGAGAACGTTTTCCCCATCCTGAATTAGTCTCTGAAGGGGACATACATCTGGTGAAAAGAACTGTCCTCAGCAGCCGTGTGTATTTAGTCACGTTTTTTTTCAGCAGTCTTCAGTTGCTGCAGTAAGGGGAAAAATGAAGTCCTGGATAACCTTGCCAACTAGTACTACTATAATACAAACAAGGAAAATGTCTGTCTCTTTTTAGGGCTCGTATGCCATTTGGTTTCCTTCTTGAATTCTTCACTGCTGTTTGTGAGAGGTTGGAGTTAAAGCCAAAGAGGCTCTTAAAAGAGGCTGTTAAAAGTACTGAGTAGGAAAGGCAAAACAATGATGCAGATAAGACAGCCTTAGACATGCAGCTTCAAAGCAGTTAAAAACAAATTGGAAAAGATTGGTTCCATCCAGAGGGGGGTATTTTAGGCTTTTATGGACCAGTTGGAGAAAAAAGAGCATCTTTGAGGGTGACTTGAGAAACATTGATTTGATTTCTGTCCACAGAAAGTTGACATTCCCTGCAGACTTGCTCAGAAACTGAGCATACTGTAAGCAGCTGAGCTGTTTCTCTAAGGTATGAGATGGGGAATAAGCCAGATTTGCAGGGATTGTGAATAGGGAGGTCACCCTTTAGTGAAAGGAAATGTGTTTAATAAATTTACTGTATTCCATATTCAGGAGCATGTTCTACTTTACTGAAGGAATAGGTACTATTTGCTTCTGAAGATGTTAGAGTTTTGAGCTATTTTAGTTATGTCTAGTGACAGTATCCAGAAAAAAAATGCTGCAGTGTCCTGTTTTGCCTGGGCTCTACTGCAGTAGTCATTGCTGGTATGCTCAGTCTAAACTCAGAGTAAATCAGTTGTGAAATTCTACCCAAAGAGAAAGAATCACTTAAAATAAAAATAATACTCTTTAAAAATTGCTTTGTGTTTCTGAAGAAGTGCTCCCAAGACCTACAGAAAGGTGTAAGATGAAGGCAGTCTGGTAAATGCAGTAGTAAGAACACTAACAGAGCACAGTCACTGTCTAGCTTTGAGGTCTCCAAAGCTAACTTTTATTGCAGATTATGATGACAAAGTGATGAGTGAAAAAGTTCGGGAAGAGTTTATACCAGAAAGGAAGGGATAGAGAGACCATAAACATTCAAACTTTCTTCCTTGCAGGTGAAAATCAAAAAGGAGAGATCGGGAGCAAAGCAGGTTATGTTTATTGCTGATTTAAAAATCCACTAGCAAAATTGTTTTTTGATGTAGTGTTTTTCACTGGTCATTCTGCAACCTGGAAAGTACATGAGACAAGGAGCTTGTTTAAAGCTGAGTGATTTAAAGCAATCAGATTCCTTTTAGCTTTAAATCATGCAGCTGTTGAACAAGCCCTTGCTTCATTTGTCCCAAGTCCAAACTTGCACTTTGTAGCCTCTAGATCTTGCAATGATCTTAAACTCTCACTGGAGTGTATACTGCAGTAAGTCATTTAACTGCACTAGCCTTTTGGCATTTATTTGAGAGGAACGGGAAAGATGAATATGTGTTTTAAAGAACTTTATGGATCTGCTAGAATAAATTTATATAATCTTGCTCTAGCATTGCAAAGTTTTTTTTTTTCTAAAAAACAAAACCAACAAATAAACAACAACAACAAACACCCAAAACAAACAAACCAAAAAACAACCCACAACAACGCTTGTCTTCAGAATATGGACAGTACCTGGAGATTTGTAAAGCCATTTCTGCTGCTCCCCATGAAGTGGAGCAGATAATAACAATTCAGCCTATGAAGTTTAGTGTTTCGTCTTTTTTTTTCTGTCAGGGGAGGAGCGGGAAGGAAGAATGTGTTCTGTACCTACACAGCAATCCTGAATAAGGGCAGCAGTTCTCTCTGCATACCACTAGCCACTCTGGATACAAATGCTAACTTAATTTGAGACTTTTTTGTAATAATGAATTTGAATACATCCCTTAAGTCTGATCAGTGCTTACCCCTTCACAAAGATCAAGTTGTCACTTTGCCATATATTAAACTGAGGACAAGGACAAGAAAATCTCAGACATCAAGAGCAGGATATAACCAAGAGGGATTTGGACAATATTAAGCTATTTCATATATAGTATCTGTTTATTGTTCAAGTTGCATCTTCTAATTGTCATGCCTGTTTCTGGAAGTTCTCTGTGCTCATCCTTATAATCAGTACCACTGACTTGTAAATCTGCCTGGAAAACTTTTACATTATTTGTTGACTTATGCAGAGAAGAATTTCACTTAACTGTAAAGTCATGTGTCTCTTTGCTTCTGTAGGTTGAGTCAACGTAATGGCCTCCCTGCATTCCCCCTTTCCAGTCACAGGCTCTCTGTCTGTCACTCTTTTTCTATTCCTGGGCTGGTTGCCAACCCCTTTCTTTATTCCACATTCCAGTTGCTGTGTGTGCCACCTCCATAGCAGGAGCTGTTGGTTGGTTGAGGGTTTTTTTTCTGTTAGGAACCTCTTATTTCACTGTGAGACCTGCAGCACGTCTGTTCTTCTCCCCAAGTAATATTCTCTGTGCACTGCCCACTTTCCTTTCTGTTTCAGTGTCAAAATCTCAGTGTACAGCTGCTTGTCTGTTTCCTTTTTCTACTGCAGGTCCTCTTGATTTGTTCTCTTCTCTGGGAGATAGTGTTTTTCAGAGAATTGATATTTTAAATTGAAAAATAAGTGGAGCCGAGGGGACAATATTGTGCTAGATGGTATTAATAGCTGTCATCATTTAGTTCGTAGATCTCTTGCAGAGGGGATACAAGTTGCTGCTTCTTCTCATCAGATGTTAAGGGTCTTGTATGTATCCATTTATGCCTCTGACTTTACAATATTTATGGGAATCATTAGGGTTCTATCTGTTCATGCCCTGAGCATTTCTTCAGATGTTGGAATCAATGAGATGCATAGAGCCACACACCCAGAAAAACAGCAAAGCAGCAAAAGGGGGAGGAGGGGGGGTTAAAAAGAAAACAAGGTTGGTCACTATTTTCATTTCCATTAAGGCAGTACAGTACGTGAATAATATTTTTAGTATTTTACAGATAGAAGGATGAAAGACGCTGAGAGCTTCATCTTTGTTTTTCCTACACTGATTTCTGTTTTCTCTATCTATCTGACTGAAGTTCTCATTATGACCTTTCTGCTTAGGTTAAGCTTGCTTGAGTCATTTTTTCCTTTTCTGGCCATATAATAAATACTTATTTTTATGGCCTAAGATGGCTTCAGTATCAAATCGCTTTACTTTGCGGTGTGTAACGACTTGCAAGATTTGAAGACAATAGGACAAGTCACGTGTGGTCAGTCTGTCAACTTAACGCTTGCCACGCGTGCACTTTCATTAAAGAGGAACAGGAATAGTTATATGCAGAAAAAGATAGATCAGAGTTATTCATAACTGTAAGTAATTCTGGAAACTTAATGGCTCAGAGAATATTACACTTCCCACAAGGGCTTGGTTTTGTCAATGTTGTTTATTGATGACCTTGTTTCCTCTGTAATTATTTCAGCCGGGTCCTCTGAGAAGCAGCCGCAGCCTGTTCTCCCGCTGTCTCTGGATGAAGCTCACTCAGATGATTCAGACGATATTGTCATTGTCTCTCCGTTGTTGCAGATGAAGAAAAACTACACCCCCTTTTAAGTGTAAACATCTGGTTATCTTGAATTATTCAATTGACATTCTATTTCTACCAAGGTAAACCATCTCAAAGATTTTTAATGACAGTTTTCACCATTTCGGCCATAAATGAGCGATTGTTTGATATGTTATCTCTGCAGACTTTATGGTTAAAAGCCAATGACTGACTTAACCTTATCCTCCTGGTATGCAGAAGATTGAAAAACTAAAAAATATTTTTTTGATTTAAAAACTAAAACACTTTCATATTTTGTCTCACAATGAGGATTATAAATTCAGTTGCCAAATGTAAATGAGAACAATAAAGCTGTAAGCTATTTCATGTCAAACAAAGTTTTGTGTGAGGTCAGGTAAAATAATCTGTTTCATCAGGAAGTGGTTAATGACATGGCTCCAATTTTCAGCCTGTGTACGTGAAAGAGGAGCAGCTTGTATTTGTTACCAGATCCTCTCTATTTAAAAATTTGACCATGTCATATTTTAATGTCTTTGTTTATTTTTATACTAAACATTTACAATATGTGCAGACCTCATAAAGGCTTTTAGAAAGCCATTTCTTTGTCATAGGGCTATTCTAGGCCTACTGTATCAGCAGGGCTTTCTTATTTATTGGTTTTTTCCAAATGTGCTTTCTGTATGTACAGTACTAGTTTGTATTTGAAACGTCCAATCATGTAATCAATTTTTTTGTATGTGTCAGAGAAGACGCGTAAGAGCAGGAGCTTTCTGTGAAGGATGATACCCTTGTGACGGCTTTTTCTGCTTACGTATCACAAATGTGAGTGGTTTAGGCAGGGTCATCTCTACTATGTGAAAACATTTAATGCTTTATGTCCTGTTTTAGCTTGCATCACTTGACTGAAGCTTTCACCGTCTGAAACTCTGACCCAGCTAGACTGCTCATGCGCTGAGCACTGAGGGCTTTAGTTAGTGTGGTAGGGGCTTTGCTCTTGTTGCTCTTTCTTGTCAGTGCTACTTGGTGTGTGCACACATTGTGTAAGTCCAGTCACAGGCTGGGAGAGGGATCACAATCTACAGCCGTCTTCTCTCATCAGGTAAAGCCAAGAGGCCGACTGCTGGGAAAGGGCACTCCCAGCTCTGTGCTGCGGGGTATGGATTTGGATTAGCATCACATGCAAATCTGAACCCCTGCAGTTTAGGAAGAGAAGTGATAGGTTGGGTCATAATAGAAATTAAGACTATCCAGAAATAACACTATTTGACAATAATGTTGTCCGTGGAAGGACCGAAGGCATAATGGACTGTGAAGAATATGGTCAGAGGGGTCTTTCCAAGTCTTTTACCTAGACTGTACCCTTCTTGATAGGAAGGAGGACCTTATAGTTCCTACTATTATGCCAACATCCTTCACAGGCGTTACAATGTGTTTGGTGATTTTTAGAGTGAGCTAGATAAATTGTATGATATTTAATGAAAAGAGAATTTAATTTTACGCACGCAGACTGTAGTTTTTGTGGAGACCCTAATGGGTTCTTTGTCATCCAGGAGTAATAAAGACTCCTGTAAACAGAAGGCACACTTTTAAATATAAGATTTTTATCACCTTTTCCCTCTTCTTTTTAAAATTAAAACTCAGTCGACGCTGTTTTGCAGAATACTAATAAGTCAGAGCTGTCTCGGTTCTTTGATTTCAATGAAGCACTATCTGCAGCTTATCACAGTTGATGCCAGTGCTTGCAGCCAGAGAGGAAACTGGATGGCTGCAGCACAATGCAGCTGATTTCATTTAATCCCATCAGTGGAAATGCTGCCTGTGCTATTCCCAAAGGCAGTTTGGGGAGCTCTCCATGCCCAAAAGCAGTCTGAAGAATGTCATTTATGCTCCCACTGGGTAAATTTTTCCTGCTGGTATTTTAGTCACGTGACTGTCATCATGAGAAAGGACAAACAAAAAAATAAATAAAATAGAAGGGACAGGGTCCTCTTGCCAGAAGCTGAGACCTTTTGCTGAATAGAAGCAGAGCTACACTGAGTTACTTCTGTATCATATTTCGAGTCAGTAACTGTGACTCTGTCATGGACACCTCCAGAGAGAGTAACTAGAGCCGAGGACTCTGACTCCTTAAGGGGAGAGTGTGTCATGTGTCAGGACCAAGGCTGACACAAAACACCTACCTGGCTGTTATCCTATATGGAAATACTTGGACAGCAGATACAAAGAAGATGACATTCTTTTACTCTTCTGTAATAACCATAATGAAAGTATTAGAAAGTAGATACAGAGTAGAAAGACTTTTTTAACTGAGCATAAGACTCATAATAGTGCTGTCAATAGCGAAGTTCTGGAATAAAGGGGAGATAGTGTCTTGCTATGACCCAAAGGTACAGGCAGAAACCAGGGTGAAAAGGAGCAAACGTTTTCTGGGATGACTGAAAATCTGTCTAGACCTTCCTAAATTTGAGTCTGCTATCTCCTAACTATCAAAAAATGCAATGCTTAACTTGAACTAGGCTTCAAACTTATATCTTGATTTAGAGGACAGCTCTACACTCTGCACATCAAAAGTTTGGTGTGGTACAGTGGAAGGAGAAACTCCGCAGTATCAGTAGCCTTTACGGTTGTTTTGTTATATACTTTAATGGAATATGTTGAAAGGGGTCACAGTTGACACTAGGCTTCATTCTGTGGTTGTCTATCTGAATGCCAGCACCTGCAAATCAGGGAAGATATACGAAACAAGGAAGAAAAAGTTTAATTTTTTAATAAATAGCATTTTTCCTTAACAGGGGTCTGAGGACAGTAAAAATCTGTGTAGCTCTAATCTGTCGAGATAGGCCCAGTACAAACATCTTCAGTTTCTTGAAAGGTACATCTTCTGTAGAAAGCATTGGTAACCTTGTGGGGGCGTCAAGGTCTTGAATTAAAATTAACCTGCACTGTAACCTACGTAATCTAACAGCACACTTTCCATTCTACTGACACAGGATAATGTTGCCTACTTAAAACCTTTTGCAATTTCAAGTAGTGATTAGTTAGAGATCCTGTGTGAAAGTAGAGATCTGACTTTTACGGGGTGTTACCTCTCTTGATCTCATTTTGCCCTTAAGTGCCTATGCCTGTAAACCTTTGCTAAGGCATCAAGACCTGGAAACTGCATTGTTTTCTGCATAGCAATAAAAATAATCCCTGCACAGGCAACTTTTATTATAGTCAAAATAGAAAAGGATTAATCTTGGCATATGGGAGCACCATTAATTTTTATGCTCTTTTTAATATTTAGAACCATGCAAGTCTTTTATGTAATTTATTTGGGGATCTTTCAAAAGCTAAAACAACTACAATGTATTTTCTCCTAAGTGTTGAACTTTAAAATAAAGTTTATAAATTAATTGTTAATGTGTTTCTGCTGCAGTTGCTGTGTTTGCACCACTCCTCTGGCCTCTGTTGCATGCTCCTCGTTTTCACTTTGCACCAAGGCTGACCTTTTACCTCTCGCTGTTTCCCTGAGCCGATAGTAACAAGATAACTCTGAAACATGTAGGGTGTGAAATCTCTTCTTTAGTGCAGTCAAGATTGTCTCATCAGGAATAAATGGTGTTCTTGACAGAAGCCTAGTGCAATTGAAAGAGGTGATGGGCTTTTGTTTTCACTCTTGCCTTCTAGTGTTTTATTTAGAAGTACTCCACAGGATTTCTTTTCTGTAACTAAAAGACACACCATTGCCTTAAATATACCTGCTTTTGTGTGGAATACAGCAAGTTTCATTTATGCCTTTTCATCTATTGTGCTGCTTCCTTGTTGGTTGCAACAGTCACACGGGTCAGTTACCAAACCAGTAAACTAAAGAGAAAAGAGTCAAAAGAAATCATTTTGGTGACTGTTCAAAATAAGCTGTCTGAGAAGAAGAACATGTCTCAATACATTATTGACACACAATTCTCAGGATAACCAGGGTTCAAACTCATCAGGGCCACAGCACCCTCCCTGTGCTAGGGTTTGTTAGTGCTGTAGATGTGCAGAGGACTGGGTGAAACTGGTCAGCTGCCAGCTGCAGGGAGAATAGGAGTCTACAGGGTTCCAAAGGCTCTCCCATATACTTATAGTGTATCCCCTCGCTTTGGTTATAATTGCTGTTTATAAAGCTCTGGTGGAAGGAAACGGGATGTCTGCATTCCTTTCCAGGTCCAGTGAAAAAGCCTTTAGGGAATCCCAGGGGGGTGGGGGGGTGGGAAAGATGCCTTATGCTGCTTTATAAAGATAGAAGCTAACCACTGTGGCGAGCTGGGAATCCCACCGTCATCTGCCTAGCAAGCAGAGTCCGTCTTGTAGAACTAAAACAGCTGTAGGAGTACAAGAGGAAGCAAACAACCTGTGTTTGATGGATATGCTATCTGAATTTCACTTTTTTTTGTTCTTTTTGCTCTGCTCTGCTGACGTGTGCTGTGGATTTCTTAGTGGAAACATCAGGTTTAAATCTTAAACACCAGAGGTAAGCCATGCAGCAAGAATGGAAAAGTTTTGATATGGTTTCTTGGAGCAAGGTAGGCTCAAATCAGTTGAAAACAAGTAAGTGTTCCCACTAGCTGTATAAAACCATATTGTGCTTCATCTGAAGTCAGAATGCCCTTGACTCTTGCAAGCTTTGCAGCATCTGTTTAGGGCAGGTTTGTCAGCTAATTGCTTTCCCCCATGAACTTAAAATGGGAAAAAAAAAAAGTATCATTCATTTGATGGGTATCATTAAGACCAGCAAAGAGCAAAATATCCATGTTAGACTCTCAGCTATTAGGGGAGGGTTTTCAGGCATGGTTGGTGGTCTGATGCTGCATCAGTTTCTCTGACATTTCCTCCTAATATTTGCTGATGTGGTTCTTGGCCTTCTAGAGGTGGCACTGGCATCAGTTTCTGAATATTTGCCCCATTTTCAGATGTGCGTAAGGCCCATTGGCTCTTGCTTATACGTGATCTTTAGCACTCATTCTGTCCTTGCTGTTCTCAAAGGGATAGCCTTGAGCCATGAGTGTTGCTGTGTTCTTATTAACTATACTCTGCTGTCGTCTGCTGATTAAGTTGTACCCTGCTCCTCTTGCCCCTTCTACTGTCTGGCTGTCCTAATTACCTTTTTCAAGTTGGAGAGTCCATGTATTCATACTGGGCTCCAGGAAAGCATTCACGTTGTTCCCTACACCGGAGCTGTGTGTTAACAAAACTTCCCCTCTCAAGATGTTGCTCAGAGTGTAACAAATCCCTTTCTGTTTGGTAGGGGTTTTGCCAGCATACCTCAAACACACTTTGCACCGGGTACCACATAAGCCCTTTAGGTCTTCTATTCTTGGTAGCACAAACAGACGTGTCATAAAACCTTGATGCTCAGAATGGTCTGAGAAGAACCAGGAGGGACATCATGCCTGTTGTAAAGGGCTGTCTTACCTCCCTTGCTACCAGCCAGATAACACCACACCTGGATCTCACCCCTCTGCCCCTCCTCAGTCTGTCAGCTCTGCAAAGATGAAGCTCTGCTTCAGTCGTGTAGTGGAGCATGAGAGTCTTTCCTGTAACATGAATTTAGAAATGAAATACTGTAAAATCTGTCACTTGATTACAGCGCTGCTGTAAAAATAAAAGGGCTCTGTTTAAATGGGATCTAGTTACATGCATGGAAAATTAGAATAGCTTTTGATAAACAGGGGATTGACCATGAACGCCTGTAGTACAAGTTACAACGTTCTACACAAACATTACTTAACATTGTCATTATCTAACAATAATCCTTATTTGTATGTTACACAAATGGTGGCAGAACCTCCTACTTATCTAACCTGGATTTTTTTCCTGAACAGGCTCTCTATAATTTACACACAGAACTGGCAGTTGTCTTCCTCCTCTGGGCAGATATTTAATAGCCACGTATTGCATTTCTAAGTTAGTAAACCCTCATTATTATACAAAATGTACTGGAATGTTATGAAGAAATATCTTAAATAATTAAACAGAAACTGAGTGACAAAACAAACGAACAAAGTGCAATCTGAGCTGTGTTATTCTTTCCTTTTTATATTCACTTATTTGCTAATTTGCTGAACTTACTGCACTGCCATGGGTCTTATTGTGATTAGAGAGAATTTGCCAAGTTCCTTTGTAATTGTTTCTTTGCAATTAACTAAATAATAGAATGTTCTGTGTGGTGTTCTTTGGGGAAAGGAAAGGAGCAGGCAGGTGCTTTTGCAATAGGATTTCCATACCTTCCACCCATTTTACTGGATCTCACCAAGTATAAAAAGACCAGTAGAACATGAGAGAGAGTGTTGCCTCAGGACTGGAACTTGCAGAATTAACCTTTTCTTATGATTTCTTTGAGTTTGCTTAAACCTTTTTATGCTGGCCCTGGTTGTGACTATTCTTGGTTTCAAACCAAAAGTCCCTAGGAGGACTTCAGAGGGACTTCAGTGAAGACCCAAATGTACGTTCCTGTCTGCAGCCTTCCCCCTCACTCAGGGGAAATCCTTCAAGCTGGGAGGAGAAGTCACCTGGGAAGATCCCCAGCAACATGGCTTTGCTGGGAAGAGCAGAGGCTGTGGACTGTTGTGGAGAGGGCAGCGAAACCCAGGGGAGGCTGGAGAGCAGCCCTGGCTTTGTTATTTCCTTTAACTTTCAGCAGAAAAATACGGAGGAAGTCTTGGGAGGAGAGGAAAGGTGATCTTACCAGAGGCGCAGTGTGGCTCAACGGGAAGGAGGCACGGCTTGATGGAAGGGCAGAGTTTATGGAGCAGCAGAGGTGAGCGGGACGGAGGTTTTGCCTAACAGTAGCAGCTGAGTGCTGAGACATGGTTGCCTCGCTGACCTTGCTCTGACTGTCCACAATATAGTCCCTAGTCCCAAGAGGGTAACTCATCCATCTGCTGGCACTTGGAGTTCCAACTTGCCTTTTTATAAAAATCTTTATTGTTGGCTAAAGCCTTTCATAACACATATTAGGTCTGACAGTCAGGGGAAGACTTCTTGCTTTACAGTATACTAAAAGCTGAATTATTTCATTGTGAATAAAAAAAGCCAGGGGTATGGGATCGCTGTTCTAAAAGGTGATCTTGCAAGTATCACATCAGCAGTAGGGATGTCTGGAGTCAGGGAGAAACTGGTGAAGAGTCAAAAATGGTACATTTCTAGGAGTGCTTTTGCAGACTGTCTGATGGTCTCAAGGGGGAAGGGGTCAGCACTGGCTGCCTTATTTTGGAGGTTAAACTAATCATTTTACCTTTGTTGTCTTTAATTTGGAACATTTCTTATCTGCCCCTTTCATCCAGTGATTCTTTAGGCAAGCCACTGTCAAAGCAAGTTAGCGAACACTGATACGGCTCTTAGGGTTACTTTTCAGCAGGATTACCAGCTAACGAGCTGACATTGGCAGTTTGCTTTGGTTCACTGTAGAACTGCTTTCCATGCAAGGGTAATTTACTGTTAGTTTTTATTCCTGAGATGTCAAATCAGGGGCTTGTTTGTTCATTTACCTTTGGTAAAACAGGGTGTACTTACTTGTGTGGGGAGGGAAAAAGACTGCTGTAATCTAAACATGAAAGCCTTGATAAATATCTTCTTGTCATGTAATCAAGAATTACCTGAATAGGATGAAATGTGGGATTCTAGACATCTATGAAATGCAAACACTGCTTCATGACTTGGTGCAACAGACTGCAGTGTCCTGCCATGGTAAGTAAGGCTGGTGCTAGATCCTGTGGTTTCTCTTATTCCTAGTTTGCCAAATTAATTTTACTCTTTGTATTATTCCATATCATTATAAAGAATTGTGGGGGGAGAAATTAAAACTGTTGATGCTTTTGTTCTCTGCAATCCCAAATCCTCATTCTGCTATAATTTAATGCAGTTGTCTCCACAGCAAATGGCTGTGAGTGAGGCATGCACACCAGTGCTGCTGAGCCTGCTCCCCTCCCCGTGTACCCCCCCGGCCCCTGTACAGTGCCTCAAACTGCCGCGCTGATGCTCCGGTGCTTACACCCCCCCTTAATAGCATCCGGCTTTTTCCATCGTTCCGTCCAAAACGTTTTGTCAAACAAGATCTCCGTGCGGAGTGCTTGCTGCATCTGCTTCTATTCCATGTCCATCATTTTGCTGACAAAGGTACTTGGATTTGCAGCCCGGTGGGTTTTTTCTATCTATCCAGAGGCTCAGGGCAGCAGTAACATCTGCAGGACAGAATCCAGCCTCGTGTGTTTTAGTGCCGAATTGCATGAACTCTGGCATAAGTGGTTTACACAGAGAGATCTCTTGCCCCCAGTGAGGTCTTTCCACTCCTTGTCTTTGGGTTTGAACTGAAGGTGAAATACGTTAGATCATTGGGCTTTAAAATAATTCCCTCCTCATCCTTGCTGGCACTAACAAAACCAAAAAAAAAAAAAAAGAGAGAGAGAAGAAAAACAAAAAACTGTCTGTTGTTCAGCTGTCCTTCTGCAGAAAAATAGAAACTTTCTTGGAGAAGGCTGGAGGGAGTTGAGGTCTTGTATCTTGTACCCGTGTATATCTTGTACTTGTGCACACACTGCGTGGCTGTGAATTCTCTGACGTGCATCTTAATGCTATTTGCAAACGATAAGATTTCTTTTTAGCTATGTTGATAATACTCAGATGAAAATCCTGTCCTAGTCAAAAGCTATTAAAGTTGATGTTATATTTCAGAACATCAGCAGAAATTTGTTTATTTGGTCCTAATGTGTTAAATAACTCATTTTAACATTTTTTTTCTCTCCTTATTTATAAAATGCATCAGTGAGGACAGCATAAAATATTAAGTCCTGGCTGCGTTTTGGAAAAGTAATAAAATTATACTTGCAAAAGAGATGTCTCTTTAATATCTACTGACCTGCCACCATTTAGGAGAAAAAAAGTGGTTAGTATTACATGTTGTTTTTTTCCAGTGGGATACACAGCACTCCAGTGTTTTGGGGTTTTTCATGGATCATAATGGTTTATAATTCTAAACAGCATTAATTAGGTGAAGGTTTCTCAAGTCTGTGAGACATTTGCTTGAAGTCTGTTAGAAGTCTGGTTAGAAAGTTAGAAAAAGGGTGGTCCTTTTCCCCTTTCCATCTCCAGGTTGCGTTGAGTGATGTTTAAAATACTTGGCTTTCAGCTTGTCAAACAGGTGTGCTGCTGCACACTTTGGTTCGTGTGACTATGGGGAGAGCAAAGGCCCAGGAGATGGGCTGAATAGACTGGCCAAGTTCAGGAACTCCCGCATTAATGCTGAGCCACACTACCCAGAGCAAGAATGAAATTAATTATCTATCCCTTTTAAAAGAAAACAGCAAATATTTGTATACATTTAAGTTGTGAGGGGAGCAGCACAGTCTTTGTAATGAAATGAACGAATTTGGGGTTGTCGCTGCTTACTGTTGTTATCTTTTCTAGTTTACTATGCTATCCTAATGTTATCCAGAATATTTATATATATGCTTCTTTTTTTCTTTCTTTTTTTTTTTTTTTAACCTTTAAGACTAAACCCAGTTTGGTTACGTTCTGCTTAGAAAGAAATGAAAAACCTTTCCCATCTGGTCAGGGTATAGTCCCTGGGAAAGCTGTGTCTGAGCACATCACACGCTGTTACCTTACGCGCAGCTCTGCTGTGTTATGCACCAAGATGCTGTCATTGCTTAAATCTTTAGGTGTTTAGCTCAGGGCTCTGATTTATGTAGTCATCAAAACAAGATGACGATTCCAAATCTATTGAAGTTAATGAAACAATGTAATTGGCTCTGTGTCAGGGTCTGGAAGAGGCCAAACCTTCTGCCTGGGGACAGAATGGTGGAAGCTAAACCAGAGTGCTTCGTGTCTCTGTGAAACAGGTGAAGATTTGGCACACTTGAACATCACACGAGGGGTTTATCTGCATCTTTAAACACCTCGGTACTTTAGAAATTCCCCCCGGGCTTTTGGGAAAGCCAAGACAGCCTGGGAAAACGAACAGGGGCCAGTACTGCGGGTACACGTGTTGCACAAGGTCAGTCAGTGTCTTTGCTGGGGTGGACGGTGTGACAGGTTGAGGGAACACGTTAGTGTTTGAAGACCTGGGAACTGCATGCACCTCTGCAGCACCCCGGAAAAGAAGTGTCAGGCAAGTCGGTGCATTTTGGGGTTATTCTGGCGGAAAGGCGCTGATGTGAAGGAAGGGGACATCGTTTCTGGGATTGCCACCCTCTGCTACACGTGACCATGTGCCAAGGCGTCGGTTAGGGCAGGAGTCTCGGCGCTGGTGGCAAACTGCGGCCGCCCGGGCTGCCGAGGGGCGGGGGACCCCCG
>JAAGNO010027897.1:0-14063 GCA_033439905.1 Ceryle rudis
CCGCAGCGTGAGACTTTCATTGATGAAGCCGTCGGGGCAGGGGGACAGCCCTCTCCACTATCACAGCGGCTGGGGAGGGGGAGTCCCGCCTCGGCGCTTCCACCCCCGAGGGTCTCGGAGACCACCATCGGGTCACGTAGGTGCCTCCCGCCGACAGTGAGGGTGGCCCTTCGCGGGTGCACCTGCTTCGTTCCCTGCGTGGCGTGCGGGCTGTAGCGGCAGCAGCCCTCAGGGACGGGCGGGGGACTGGGACGGGGGTGCCATCGCCGCCAGCCCTCCCCGGGCTGCTGCGCGTCCCCGGCGGGCGAGCGGGGCCCGGGGCAGAGGGGGCGGCAGGGGCAGCAGGCAGCGCTGCCGGAGCGGAGGCTGCGGAGCGGCGAGCGGGCGTCAGGCCAGCAGTGACTTATAAAGGGAGCAGCCCAGAGGAATGCATCTCCTTTGGCTGATAAGCCGAGATGACTGGAGGGGTTTGAACTACCTTTGCAACCCCCGGAGGAGAGAGGGGGAGAAAGGAAAAAAGGGACGGGAGAGAAGAAAAAGAAAAATATTTCAGCGCTTGCATAACGTCAATAAACAACCCCCCTCTCAAGTGGCAGGAAAGGAAAGACTGGAATGTTTTGGGTGGGGAGGAGAGAGAGTAGAGTGGGTTTGGTGGTTTTTCTTCTTTTCATTTTTTTTTTCTTTCTTTAGTTTGTATATTATGTGTTCGTAATGCAAATCTCTGCCTTGGTTGTAGCTGGGGCTGCAGGCTATGGGTAAGAGGAGTGAGGAGGAAGTGCCAGCACTGTCCTGAATGCAAGCTCCCATGAGCAGGTTTGTAGTGTCACCCCACTGGAGTCACCTCCAAACATGCAGATCAGGCATAAAGAGCTCTGGCATGTCTTTGACATGGCTGTGCTCACTGGAATGCTGCTTTGGGAAATGTGTGGGAAGTTACTCCTAGGATAGGTTTAAGAAATACAAGCTCCCTACAACCAACAGTCCCATTACCTATATGGGGTCTCTGCTTGCTAAGAGAGTACCAGTCCTTGCATTACTCTACCACCCAGATTTCTGCTGACTTGAGCACTGTCAGGAGTAAATGTGCTGCTCCACTGGTTAAACTGGCCTAATTCTGTGGACTTAGCTGTCCACAGGATCTGTGGCCCCAAAGAGACCAGAAAGCCACTGGGTGCTACAGCCCTGCTACAAATGCCATGAGAAAGCTGGGCAGGAGAGGACCTGTCAGGGGAGATCCAGCCCAGCTTTGCATACCCTTGCTTTACTCCCCCAGGTGCTGGTTCTCCTGTGCCTCTACAAGAAATGCCACAGGCCAGGTAGGAACTGACGTGAATCGACTTTTTTTGCTGTAGCAGTCACTGGAGTTTGCTGATCGGCCCCAGCCACAATTTAAAGATGGGATGTTTAACTGGCCCCTTTTCCCCACCACGTTGCTCTTGTATTTAGTTATTTTATTGCTCAGAAACTCATGTCATCCAACAGAAAGCATCCTTCCTCCCCAGGCTGGGAGATTCATTATACTGTTCCCCCCTTGCTTCCCTGTGCAGTGGGATAGAGTGTTTGTGGGCTGCACACAATTTCTTTGTAGCACTCCAGGCACCACTCATTGTGCATCCAGCACCTGGTCCTATCTTTCTGGGAAAGCCAAAGAGGGTTGTGTCCAGGGCTGATGAGAAGGAAAGCCATAGATTCCCACGGGGAAGGAGGTCCCTATTTCTTGCCCTGAGACAGTCCCAGACCAGGGAGGCGAGCGCTGCTGTAGTTATTGCTGTGTGCTTGCTGCACAATGTGCTGCCATGTGCTACCAGCCAGGGCTCACCGTCTCAGCTCCCAGCTGCAGTGTGCAGACTTAAACTATTAGAGGAGCAGAAGGGTAATTTGCAGGTGCCTTAGGATGAATCTAGTAGCACTGTCAGCAGCCAGAGGAATTCTGGGGACAAAGTCCTACCCTCTCACCTCCAGCTCTGCTGCCCATATACCACTGCACACTCCTTCCTTCCTGCCATTAATCTCCATTTTTCTGTACACTGCTGAATACATGCCTATGCTACCCTGAGTTTTTTGTTGTTGTTGTTGTTTTGTTTTGTTTTAATAACTAGTTTGGAGAAGGAGGAAAAAAAATGCTACTGTGTTCACGTCTGTATATAGCTGCAACTCGAAGTGCTCTGAAATGTATCCAATTTGTAGTGAGCAAAATGTTTGACGCTGTCAGAAAACTAGATTCCTAAGGAGAGTCTTAAATTGTCTGTTTCTAAGCTCAGTTTACCCCCTTGTGTTCAACAAATGCTTGGGGCCAACAGAAATGGCTGCATTACCAAAATATAATAAATAAAAGAACCCAGTGACAGTAAGCTTTTTGAACAAGAATAAAGCATCCCCTGAAGTGCGCACAAGCCAAGTGCTCTTTCTCTGGGCTAGGACAAACATGGAATGAAAATGGCTGGCAACAAGCACTATATTTTAATGCTCTAGGTACTCTTACCAGAGGGTGTGTTTGTGTGTATGAAACTGATAATTAATATTGGAAGTGTCCTATGTTGACGCAATATGTGACAGTGTTCAGAGTTTGCAGGGCCTCACAGAGTTCTTGTAGGTGTTGTGTGTGGTTATTTTTGTCTACACTTGAAACATTTTAGAAGCGTAACTAGTTTCTGTGTATGTTTTCAACTCAGACTTATTAGTATCAAAATGTTTTACTCCTAAATAGCTTAGCACTGGATCAGCAAAAAGCTGTAGCATGCTTAGGACTTTTATTCCAGTGTAAACTCATCTATGTGAAGATTTTACCATTTTGTGGTTATAATATTAACAGAAACGAAATCTTCCAAAGGGTGGACAACACCAATTCCATCCCTCATTAAAAACAGCCCACAAGCAAGAAACAAAAGTGGTACCTGGTTTTGTTACCACTAAACTTGAAGAAAGTGCAGGGAAAAAAAAAATATTAATTTGCTTTTGCCTAAACATTGTGCACACTCTTGACATGGGAAAGGTTGTAGCCTCTCTGTACAGAAATACATTGAGCCCAGTTGCTGCTGTAGTCCGGTGAGAAAGGAAGGATGCTTCTGTCCTGCAGCTTCATCTCTTCTCTGGCAGTAATAGTATTGCCAGGTCTCACCATTTAAATTGGATTTTTTAGATAGGCTGGCTCCTTTTCCTTGAAGTCCAGCCTGTTAGTGACAGGAGTGTGGGGTGCCAGGGCCAACCTGTACATTGCTGTGCTGGCAGTAGAGCACAAGGGAGGATGGGGAGCAACCAGTCAGGCAGGGAAACAGACCTGCCTCAGCTGCAGGGAGCAGCCTGGTCTGAAAACTAGGGCCACGTTACCATGTGTCTAGTGAGGTTGCTGTGGTTTTTGGCACATGCTGCATCTGCGCTTTCCCCGCGACTGCCAGTCCTCATGCCAGGGCTCCTTCCCATCCACCGGTGTGCTTAGAGTGTGGGATGGGTTCTCTGAATTGCAAACAGGCAGGAAGTTCCCTCTCGAGCTGCAAAGGATGTAACAGGAAGAGGAAAAACCTCTTAGTCAGCATCAGCTTCATTTCTGATGGATGCATCAATTTCCTCAGCCCCAAGAAAATTCTCCACCCAAAGAAGTCCCTGAGTCTGGGAAGTTGTTGTGTCTCTGGATCCCCTGAGCATACAGCTGCATCCTATCTTTCTTGTTACCTTTGTGAGACTTGGGGCTGGTGGGAAGCGACTTCAGAGCAGAGGGCACTTCAGGCGGAAAAGCCAGGCACGAGCTCATGGGGAGTTGCTCAGCCTTTTCAGGGTGTGTGTCAAGGTCTGTTTGTAGTGTGATTTCCGAGTTAGGAACCTGGAAAGCAAAAGAAATACATTTAGTGGTGAATCCTAAAACTATGAGGGCCATTGTGCTGTTCCTCCATGCCCCAGTTACTACTGTGCACTGAGGGAGTTGAAATCACCCCTAAATCTTCCATAAAAGTGATTGCTACAGTGTCCATCGAGATGCTCTGCAGTTGCAAAGGAGGGTGCCTGTCAAATGTGAGCCTTGCTGCAAAAAAATACCCAAAAGCCAAATTATGAAGCAGCAGGACACAACCCTGAGCATGTGCAGCTCTGCATGGGTGAGCTCTTCTGGCTGGGACAGGTGTTCCTCTGCTGTTTGGCTTTAGGCAAGTCCCCTGTGCAAATAACTTCATCTCCTTCTGCTGCAGCTTGTCTGGCAGAACAGGATTTTTGTACGTAGTTTCAGAACCTGTCTTCTTTAAGTTGTGCAGCCCCCAAAACACAGGATTTCTCATGCTATTAAAGGTTCCTCCACCTGGTGTAAAGTGTTCTTGGGGACAAAAAAGACATTCCAGTAGTTCATTGTGGTTTTCACACTGAAGCACACAGTGAAATAACTGCCAACCTTTTATCATATGTATATATTAGAACTCATTTTCCATCCCATTCCCTGACCCCTTAGTTAAAGGCCAGATCTGAACAGACTGCTCAACTGCCTCCTGATTTGGTTTGTACACCCGCAGTGTGGCACAAAAGGACCCTGTGCAATGCAGTCACCTCCTTGATTCAAATACATTTTATTTCATTCTGGTAGAAGCAAGGTTTTGGGACATAGCTAGCAGAGGAACATTGGATCTGTGTGACAACCTAGGAAAAAAGGGGGTTATAATATTATGCTACAGGGGGGCTCCCCATCAGCAGATAAAGGACAGGGAGGGGATGGTCTGTGCAGCAGCCATCAGGGTTGGCTTGGACCTGTCCCTGATGGGTGATTCTAAGGTCTCTTATGTTTCAGCTACCTTTGGCTGATCAGCCATGCCTGTGGTGCTGTATTAATCTCATTTAAGTGAGGACTGGCAGCACCTCCTTCATGAAGGTGTGTGGTGCCATGCTGGGGTACCCTGGTGCCACAGGGCTGCTGCTTTGCGAAGCCCCATGCCAGGCAGTGCACCTGCATGTATGGCTCAGGGGAGCCCATGCTGCTTCAGCCAGCAGCCCCTTGCACAAGAGCTGAGTCAAGAGCAAAAAAAGAAAAGGGAGGGTGGGTGTCCAAAGAGGAATTGCATGATACTTGCATTACTGTAGACGGAAGTTTCCAGAAGACTCCAGTTTCCTGTAAAACAGTTCTCCCGCTAAATTGGCAGTGGCCTGAATATGTACAGCTTGTCCATATGAAGGTTTGAGGTCAGAAGAGAGGAAGTTGCTTTACTGCAGTGCCCTTACAGTGCAAAAAATAGCTTTCTGGGGTAGTGAGCAGCTCTCAGATCTGTTAGGAGTTATGTGTTAACCCCTGCAAATCTTGTGTATTGCTCCAGACACTTGTCTTAATTAAGATACATTGCAGTTTTTGCTCTTTCCTCAGGGAATCTGATAAATGTGTTAAATACTCAAAAAGAGCACAGCCTGTCTGTACAAGCAAAGTGCCTCTGCGTCTTCTCTGCCTCTTGCATGGACACCACTGCCTTGAGTGATTCCCAGCCACAGAGTAGGCGAGAAAGCTGCCACTCAGCTCAGCACCTCCTGCCCCAGTTCTGCTCACAGCAGCCTTTCCAGAGCTGAGAAGGCTCAAATGTCAGGTGTGTTTTGGATTCCATAGCAGGTGTGTGGTCCCTGCGCCTCCCTGCTGTGAAATGAGCCCTGGTGAGCCAGGTGGGAAACAGCTGCCCAGCACTGTGTCCTGGGGAGCAGTGGCCAGTGGCTTGCCAGGCACATCGCTTCCTTTAGTGCGCAACAGAAACACCTTTGTGCTCACTGAGTTGGGCTGAAGGTACTTTTGACTTCAGAAACTGTTGCACCAAGTGCTTGAACTCAGGTCACTGCTTTCTAACTGTCTGGAGCCAGCACAGTCCCCCTCACTTTCCTATGGATTACCTGCTGAGGGTGTCTACCTTTCCCAGCCAAGGGCCAAGCTGGTGTACATTGTCAACACCTTCCAAAGGCAGGCTGCACTGAGCTGCCCTAGCTGCACTCTGGGTTGTAGCACTGTGTCCAACCTCCCATCTCTCTGTGCACATGGTGGCCTGGAAATATGGCAGTGGGGCAGGGTAAGGTGAGGGTCATGGCATGGCAGCATAGCATAGCAGGGCTGGGTGCACAGCAGCTGGAGCTCTTCCCATCCACAAAGCCCTGGCCGAGCACACTGGAAGTGCTGCATAGTTTCATGCTCTGCTTTGTCAAGAGGAGACTGGTAAAACTAGATGGGAATCCAGGGGACCGTGACAGAAAAGATCAGAGGGCGCAAGGGAAGAGTTGGGGAGTTTTCCACCATGAAATCAGGTGAAAAGGTGATGAGAAGGAACTCGGAAGAGCAGTGGTGTTGACCCGGGCCTCCCTTTACACTCTCCAAGGTGTTTGCAGCCTCATGGAGCTCCAGCCAGGCCTGGGCTTGGCCTGTTTTTCTATCATGAAAACATCATGATTCTGTCTGATGCAGAACAGCAGGTGCCCTCCACCCTCACTCAGTCTGCTGCTGGGAGGCAGCCAGGCTGGGTAGGATCTGCCAGGCATGCGCCAACACTGTGTCCTGGGCCAGAGGTGGGGAATGAAAGTGGCCAGAGCATCTCTCAGCCTCTTTGCTTTTTACCCTGGGAGAAGCCTGGCAGCTGTGAAAGTGCTGGTTAAACCTTGCAGTTACCAGGGCTGAGGGTTTGGCAATCTCTGCCTCATTTACGTTGTTGCAAATGCTGTATTGTTGTAAATGCTGCAATTACTTCAGTTTGGAAACGCTTGTTCTCAGTTTAGAGAAATCTGTTTCAGTAGAGTGCAGGAAAAGAGTTAGATGTGACTTGCTAAATACATCACCAGAATTTAAAGCAGTACAAATAGCAATTAATGAGATTTGCATTGCTTTCCCCTAATATAGTGCACACATCAGTAAAATAAAATATTTTTCTTTTGTAGCAATTTAACTGGAATGGATTAAAGTAAACATGCCCTGAAGGTTTGAATATGATAGCATCATTGCATTATAAATGTCATTTTGATTAAATAATGGCTTCTTTGCTTGAACAGGATAACTATCCACCCAAAACACAGAGGTGAAACTTTGGTTAATAATAAAACTCCCACCAACTTCAATAGAGCTATATTTCACCTTAATTGTACTCGTAATTATGCTTTCACAGTTTGATTACAGAATTGACCGTTTCCTGCTTGGAGGGGGCATACATTGTTGTACACCTTCTACAAAAAAAACCTGGGAATCAAGGACCATGCACACGCAGTACGTGAGCCTGGGCTGAGGAATGAGGTGATCTGCCCCATCCAGTGAAATGATGGAGCTCGCTCGACCCTGGATGTGACAGGAGCACTGAGAGTTGCCACATGGGCTCTCACTAGAGAAGATATGGTGAGATTAGCCTAGAACAGTGGCTGCCAGTTTCTACGGATCTGGCCGCTCCAGTATTTGGGAGAATTAACTGAGGAAAGCAGGCCAGCTGTGAGTAGGTTTAAATACTCTGCTTGAGACCTAACCTCCACTGGAAAAGTATACAGGGGCTTCCCAGGCTGAAAATACTGAAAACAACTGTTCTTGATGAGCAGATAGTGTTCAGTAGCCAAGGACCTATCTGAATAACCCCAGGACATACTTTACAAATAGCATCTGTTTCTGCAAACCTGCTATTTAAAAAATCTCTTGCTGAAGCCAAATCAGTGCTCTTTCATTTGTGTACAACGGAGTTCTTGGGTGTGTATTTCCTCTGGACATCCCGGAGGATATCTCTGGCTCCACTGTTTGTGAAGTTGGTAACGTGACTGTGGACCTTACGCCATTGCCTTTGTGCAGGATCGTGTGCAGCAGCAGGTGTGTGCTGCTGCTTGGCCCCACATCTGGCACCTCCTCCATGCAATGAAACGGGCACAGGAGCTCAGACTTGACACCAGCATTGAGGTGCTCTGCCTCCTCAGCACATCAGTTCAGTGCTCTGTGCCTTTTGATTCCTTGCATGAAAAAAAGGAAGCAAAATCATTGTCCTTTGTAAAGCTGCCTGGGCATTAAAGCTGTGAGCCTGTATTGAACTGTGTGCTTCTATGAGCAATAGGTGACCATGGCTGTCCAGAGTAACAAAAGCAAGTTATAAGTAAAGAGGCATTTTCTCCCCGCCAAACTAACCCCAAAGCAGGGGTCTTCTAGGTCCAGGTGGGAAATGCTGGTGATGTGTTCATGTCCCCTCTGTTCAGATCTGATCTAAGCCCACGAAAGAAAATTAAATACTACCGAGGACTTTCAGGGGTTGGGACAAAACCATAGGGTTTGTGGCTTTTACCTTAGCAGTGCTACTTGTGCTTTTATATATAAAACTCTGCTTCTCTTTGTATGCTTGTTTAGTGTGGGATGGAGACAGTCTGCTGGTTTACTGCAGACTTCCCTGTGCTTACTAATTTAAGACTGCTGTTCAGACTGAAATTTCCAGGTTGGCTTATGATGAATCCATGGTCTATATGCAGTGCTTCAGAGATATTTCTGTATCCTGAAATAACAGGAGGCTTGTGATACGTCACTTCATGACTCTGCGGTGCTCCGCAACTCGCAGGATGCAGGATAGATTTCGCCAAACTATTGTACACCAAAACAGTCAGTGCACAATAATCCTTCACTGGAAGCCAATACAATTGAACTGACACATAGGTTTCCATGCCAGGTGAAAGAAAAAAAAAAAAAGCATATGTGTTTTTAGTGGATATGTGTAAGGAGAGCTTTCTTTGGTGCCTTGCACAGAGCTCCTGGCAGTGCACTTAAAAAAAAAAAAAAGAAAAAAAGAGAGAGACTAGGAGTGAATACTGACCTCCAGATGACCCAGTTTTGGATCTCAGTGATTTGCAGTCTGACAGCACAATTGGCTTGCTTCTGAGTTAGTTTTAGTGAAAGAACAGACAAAGACACAATAAAATACCATCCCAAGATTGCAAACTGAATCAGTCAAGTCTCAGTCTGTCAAAATCAGCAGTAGGTGGGGGACAGACTTACCCTTGCCCCAATAACCAATGTTCATGCAGGCTGAGAAGGCAGCAGGAAACAAGGGAAGGACCCACCAAGGGCTGTAGAGCAGATTTCAGGTAAGTTTGGCTGTGAGGGAAGCAACGAGCTAGAGTCTGACTGTTCAGCGAAGGCTTGACACCTAACTGTTTTGGGGACATTTAAAGTCAGGTTTTCAACGCACACCATTATAGACAGCTCTCTGGGAAGAGCTGGCTGCTCATTTTAGTGCCCAAAAATGCAGGCTAAGCTGTTCTGAAGACCTAGATCTGTTTCTGGCTGCTGAACTGTTTTAAAAGCCAAACCCTTTTTTTCATCTAAACACCAAACTGCCTGATGTCAAGTCAGGTTCACAAGATAAGATAAGAGTGTGTTTCAGTGAGGAATATATGGAGAAGAGTTTATGGAAACTGCGTTATTGTAAATAGATAGCATCAAGAAGAATGGTGGTTTATGTGGTGCTGCACATAGCAGAGGTGAATAGAGAGTATATATATATATATATCTTTCAGAACTGTGGGATAAGATGACAAGTGAGAGGGCAAGTGTTTCCCACCTTTGTCATTGCAGCGGCCAGGAACCTCATGCCACAGGTCTGAGCAAGGGGATCTGGAAGACGGTGGTGTGCAGCAGTACGGGCTCAGCATTTCAGAGGCAAGCTTGGAGGGTGATGAGAGGAATGGAGGGAATGTGATAAGGCTGGGAGAGGATTCAGGGAGGGAAGGAAGGGGCAGAAGAAAGAAAGGTGTGTGTGTGGAGGCCAGGAGTGCCCCTTTCCACTGGAGGCAGCTTTGGATCCCTCAGATGAAACACCAGAGAACTGCTGTACCAAAGGGTATCCCCGTTCCCTCTGGGTATGTCCCTGTATCGTCTGGACGAAGCATATACAAATGTCCCTTTGGCCATCCCTGACAGCAGGCACAGGGGACAATGCGCTGCCAGCAGCCACTCATCCTGGTCACCAGCAACCTCAGAAATAGCAAGTCTTTGTTGTCATTGTCCTTGTGTTTGCTGATGACTTGGTCCAAGCCAAAATGAAAGCCAGTGAAAATCCATAGGTTGCTGTGGATGTCCCTGTGAAGACAGTATAGGTCCAGAGGATCATACCTCAGAGATTTTTTTTAATGGAGAACTCTTGCTTTTTGAAAAGGTGGACCAGTGTAATTTCACAACACAGAAAAAAGCTCAAGAGATCACAAGTCGTCATGGTACCAGCCCCTAGGAAGTTACTGAGCTGCTCTGTGTGGCTGTGGTGCTGAGGGCAGAGAAGCCATAACAGTGCACCACCGCTCCCCATCAGATCTGGTGTAACATTTCTGGCTCCAGCACTAACCCGAGTGTCTGCACATTCTTATCAGCAAGCCTTACAGGTAGCATTACATGTTTGTCCACTTGAAATAGAAATATTCCTTAACTCTGAACCTCCCTGACCTCTCTCTTCATATGCTTGTCTCTCTGGGTGGCCAGTAGATTGATATATATATATTTAACTTTTCTAGGTATATAAATTCATGCCTGAAATGGCTCTCAACCATTAGAATTCAGAAAAAAAAAAAAAGACAGAGAAACCCCACTATGATGAAAATGTACAAGTGAGTGTGTAACTCACTTGCTATCCCCACACGTGTGAGCTAATGATCTGGCAGTTTTGAGGTATGAACAAAACCCAAGCCCCGTGTCTGAAGACCTGGACCTTTACAGAGCTTTAACACAGATTTGGACTGGGTAGCTCACAAACACTTTAAGAAAGCTCTAGGGGAAACAGATATATCTTTAAATCCATGGGTGGAGGAAGACAGAGAGATATAAGGCAAAGCCAGACAGGCTAGAGAGCTCTAGTTAGGACCCAGCTATGATTTTTATTTAGGGGATTATTTGGCAGAGATAGTTAACTTTTTACATAATTGATCGGTTTTGACTCTCAGTTTCTTGCAAGCTGTCATACAGTTAGCTGAAAGCACGAGAAGGATGGTGCTCTGCAGATTTCCTGGCCTCCCAGAGCAGACCAGACTTCACTGCTGGCACAAAAAAAATAGTATGTGGAAAGAACTGTGGTAAGGAAAAGATTTTGCAATATCAGCAGTATCCAAAGGGAGGATGAGGTGGAGCTCTCAGTGAGTAATGTGAGGTTTGGTACCAGCAGGTCTAAATATCTCAGATAAAAGCTGTAATTTCATCCTGGTATTTTGGTGAAGATTTGGCCTACCAAGTATGCTGTGGCCACCCAGCTTTCCCCTCACGAAAGGGAGTAGTCTTCTCTCCCTTGCTGACCTCCTGCAAGCAAGAGCATTAAACACACTCCATCCCACCAGCCAGCTGGCAGACAGGCCTCCAGATCTTTCCAGAGTGGCTTCCCAGGTGGCTCTTCCTATATTCAGTGAGCACATCTTGGGCAACCTCTACCTCTTCAAAGCAGTCCTTTTCCTCAAAACAGATGCTGCTTTCCCACCATCAACAAGCATTTAAGTCAATGTCAGGTGGGTCCCCAAAAGTCACATCTGTCTGAGAGGCAGGCAGCTGAATCCTGTTTGCGCTTCAGCAAAGGGTTGTTCAGCTGGATCTCAGTGGGGTATTTTGAGCTCACAGTCAGACCATGTGCTGGTGAAAAAGATGTGATTGGTGCACTGTTGTTTTGAGTTTGAGGAGAAAATGGCAAGGAGCCTGCATTACTTAATATTAAACTACACTTGCCAGACTCTGACTCCTCCACAAACTATCTGTTGCTAGAGGGCATGAAAATATACCTGTTGAGTTGGATGGGTGAGGTGCAGAGATAGTACCAGGAAGCAGGATTCACCAGGACTGTGCAGAAACCAGCATCGTGTTCCTGGGTGAAAAAATCACTTAAAAGGAAGCAGCAATGTCCATGAATTACATCTCCCTTTTCACTCTTTTCACTTGGGCACTGAAGTCAGCTGGTATTAAAGATAAAATGTCTGCCCTGTTCTAGGCAGGAAAATGCAACTGTGATTGCTGATGACTGTCTGAGAGCTCTGGAAAAAAAATATCCCAGCATATGGAAATGGGAATGTGTTTCTACAGGTGTTTCACCGGTAAATCTTGATGTGTTTTGCAGAAGTCTCTACAGTTATTTCTACTTTTCTGTGGGGAATACAAAGTTCAAGTACCTGAGGCACAGGGAGGGAGAGGAGTCAGGCAGTGTAGCAGATCTGCATAAACTGTTACCCTCTTTAGGGACACATGATAGTTACACTTACAGAGAGCCTTTGACTAGCATGAGGTCTGAACTAAAACTAAGCTACCTGCCATTCACTGTCTTGATTTTGTGACAGTTATTTAAGTGTAAAAGCAAGTCCTATATGGGAATGGGAATATTTTTTTCCGTTTACCTCTTTCCACCAGGTGAAAACTAGAGTTTCCACTAAAAAAATGCAAGGTGACAGCATAGATGGCAGTGGCAATGACTCCCTGGGCTCTCCTTGGTCTTCATCTGCCAGGAAAGTCTGCCTTAGTTGGTCTCATGGGTTTATTCAGTGTTCATATTCATGTTGTCACAGGTTTCAGGGGAAATGAAGTGTCACTTCAGCTTCTTCCCCCACAAATCTTTGGTTTTACCACCACCACCCTAACAAAACCCTCCCTCACTGAAGACAATAGGTTGTTAAACCTAAATTGATGCTTTCAGTATTATTGGAATACAAGTAAAGAAAATTTCAACACAGCATTAAAAATGTCACCTTCACTGTGGCATTGTATGGGAATAGACATGACTTCTTACTTTGTTTGCCTGTGGAAGAGAACTGTCATTTTCATTGCTAAAATATTTTGCCCATTGGATGGAAATAATTACAAATGGAACAAAACAAAATGTTTTGATTAAATACAGGGCTGGTCTTGTTTTTTTCCAGTAAATGATGTTTTCAATTCTATTCCCCCTCTCCTGGGCATAATATAATGGACAGTTATAGATCACCTTCCATCTCTGAAGATGCCAGAATGCATAGTGATCACGTCCTTTGCCACTGAAATGTTGGTACATGTGGGGCAAACACCAGTGAACAATTTATCCCCACGGGGTACCGTAGTGGAGGTGAGGCATCTTCATCAGAGCAGGGGAGTTTTCAGGAGATGGACTCCATTTCATAATTTGTGCCAAACCCAGGGGTTAACACTGAAGTGTCAGATCTGGCTACCCCATGGCTGAGGAATGAAAACCATCAGCTGTCTGAATTCCAGGGATGGTGCTGGGAATAGCTGCGATGAAACGAAGCCCCACCAACTTTGATCTTGGATCTTCTGCACAGGATTATAGGGGTAACTATGTTTGGGCCTGAGGCACAGGCATTTGGGGAAGCAGCAGGGGGAATTTGCTACATTTTCATGGGGGTTTACTGAGCATGAAGTGAAGATAACTCTCTTTTATCATTGCAACCCATTTCTTTTAACTGTGAGTGCTTTGAGGCCCACGCAGGATCACAGAGAGTATGCCATCAGACTTGCAGTGCTCCCTGCATGATGCTGCTCTGTTTGGGTTGAAGAGGTGATGTTTTGCCCTGGATCAACCTTGCAAATAAGATGGAGCAAGAAAAGATTTGTTTGTGCAGATACAAGCACTTTCCTCATTCCTTCTGCTTACTCCCAGGTTTGACATGATCAGTTCATAAACCTGCCGCTTCCCTGGGATATGAGCAGCTGCCAGAACCCCCTCTGGCTGCTGTCAGTCTGGCTCAAGAAATGTTTGCAGGAGTGGCTTTCCATACAGATACAGCATTCGATCTCCACCAGTGTCAGAGTGAGGAATCATATTTCCCTCACCCCTGCCCTCTGGGTAAGAAAAGACAAACATATCGTAAAGGTACTGTAATAAGTCTGCTAGAGATGTCTTTGCAGCTTCTTTCTCCTCCCCAAACTGGAATGTGCTTAAGCTCCTTCTGGTCTGCTTATTTCTTTTTTCTGTCAGCCTTTGGGGAAGGCACCTAATACCTTTTTCACAAACATTATTTATGGACTGAGAACGCCAGGAACGTGTCTTTACAAATAGTCTGTACAATATGTCCGGAGTCCTCTTGTCTGGCAGCTAATTATATCAGTCCATAATGCTCAGATTTTTTTTTTTTAAGATTTTTTTTTTTTTTTCTGTAATTCAGATTTACTA
>JAAGNO010027899.1:0-13681 GCA_033439905.1 Ceryle rudis
TATTATTATATCATGTGTTTAATCTTCTTCTCCTTTCTGACTGCTAATACTTTTAGTTCTCCTGACTGACATCATAGCTATTTGAAGTTCTTTACATTATTTCACTTTGTATGTATGTAACAGTACTTTAAATCAATAAGTTTTATTCATGGATTGATGTGAAAGTAGCAGGAGGTATAGAGGTTCTTACTGAGGTCCCTCTTGCAGCCTACAACAGAAATTCTGCATGTTTTAGTTCAAATGTTAAACATGGGAACTGCATTTTGCACTCCATTCAGCTAGAAATGTGACACCAAAAAGCATCTTGGAACATTCTACAATATTCTATGCAAGAGGAAAACAAGTAGGACCAACTTCTTAGAAACTATGAAGGTACAGGAATGAAAGACTTAAAAAAATGCAATTACAAAATTTGAAAATGCCCATCAAAAAGCTTTTCAACAGAAATTAGCTGAACACCTCCTAAAGCTTACATTATTGTCAGCTTTGCCATAAGGTTCTTATTCCATCTTTGTCTGATGCACAAAAGGAGAGAGAATAAAACAAAAAAAAAAATCAATTCTGATGTTAATGGGTATAATTCTTAACTCATTAGTGTTACACTTACATACTGCTGGGATGAACTTGCTCCTCTGAGATTTAGTAAGTCAGCTTTTCTAAAATCATCTACATTCATTTCCTTCTACCCACCTTTCAAAACCCTCCATTTTTATTAGCATTAAGTGATATTAGCAAGGCTAAAATGGACCATTTCGACAGTCCTTAAAAACAGATATCCTATGTTCTTTTTAGGAAAGGAACCAAACAAATATTACTATCTGTAGTGCTATCTGGCTGCCTAATGCTCCTTTTTTTTTTTTCTTTTTAGGTATTTCATAAAGGATACTCTGAAAGGTGCAGATTATGCTGCCACAGAGAGCACACATATATAAATGATGGGTCAGGCTGCAAGGCTGAATTCATTATGTGAGTCCCATAGGGATCCATCTGTCCTGCAGCTGAAGGGAGAAACCAGTCAGACTGAGCAGAGAGAAAACATAGACAAGAAGTGGAGAGGGCAACAATTACTTGTTGGTGTTGTCAAAAATGGTCAAAACATCTATTAAAGCTAGAAATACATACATCTGAGGTGTCCAGAATTTAATTGTGCTGTCTGCCACTGGAGACACCAGGATATTTGGAAATGGGTAAGATGGGAATCTCCATATAGAGAAAAAGGGTACAAAATCTGCCATCTTGACTGAATGCCAGACTGGGGGTCACACCACCAGGAAAATGTTGGAAAATCCCAAAGTTAAGCACGTCTATAGGCTGGCCTATGGGAGAGGCTTTGCTCTTTCAGAGTGGTTCCCTTGCATCTCCTCTTGGAAACCTCCAAGTCTTCAGATGAACTGAAGACACACACACACACTAAACTCTCAACCATTTTCATTCATCTGCAGGCCAACTAAAGGTTACCCTCAGTAAAGTACATATGAGCTATACAGTTAAGGACAAATTCTGCTGGGAAGAAAGGACAAATTCTGCTGGGAAGAAAGGTCTCTGTGACACTACTTAAAGACCACAGCTAGGATCCTGGTAACTGTGCTCAGCTTCCCCTGGGTGGGTTAAGCTGGTTTAGGATGACCGGTAGATGCAGTGGGACAGCACAAAATCATTAAATGTGGTGTTCTGCTCTGCACAGATAATTTTGCAATGAAAAATCATTGTTTTCTTTAAGAAATGCATTTAAGTTTGGAATTTTTTTTTTTTTTTTACTTTTGGCTGACCTCTTTTAAAACACTGACTTGCAAGAATTCTTTTCCCCTGAGTCTCCAGGAACTCTTGTGAATCTATGCTGCAGGGCACTGAAATCATCAGCTCTGCCCATTCTCCTCCTCCCTCTTTCCCCTAGACCTCCTTTCCACCTTTTTCTCTTTTTGTCTGTGAAGAACAGGATAAGTTCCCCATTACCCTGCTTCACCACTCCATAAAAAGAATTTTAAAACTCCTAATATTACTTAATCACAGCTTTCCGTGCCCCTGCTGCCATAAAACATTATAACAATGGGCTGGCACTTCATCAATGGCAATTTGCTGATATTACAGTCACAGTAGCGCTCAACATAATTGCCTTGCTCTACCACCGACTCCTAAGGCTTGTTGGTCTCAGTCAATACTTCTCTGCACTGGGGGCTGCAGTCAGGTATTTCAGTCTAACAGCTCAGCTTCTGTGAATTTCCAGTTCTTGCCCATCTGACGAGGATGTGCGCTTCTAAATACTCAACACACCATTGCCCTCAAAGTTCGTCCACAGACACTTAAATCTATTAGGACACACTTTATTCTTCATTATTCTCAATTTTACACATAGCAATACAACACTTACAACTTAAAGGAGATAGCTTGAAGACAGTAAAATAAAAGATATTTAGTTATGACTTCGAATTATTTGCAGGTCCAAAACTCCTCCCAGCAAGAATATGACTTCAAATCATACGGATTATTAATAAGATGCTTATTTCAGGACAGAAGGCACCTTGAGAATAAATCTGATTACGTTGTCTTTTTCTTTAGACAAAATAAAAAATAAATTATCAGCTCAAATGACTTCTGCTGGAGACAAAGGACAGTAACAAAATATGAAAAAAAAAAATAGTGCAAACTCTCCCTAACAGAACATAATGTCTTTGCCTTATTCTGTAAAAGTCAACCTTGTGAGCTGCAAATATTTATTCCTTACACAATTATAGATTCTCTGAGGTTGGGACAGAGATGACACTACAGGGACAGGAAAAAGCCTCTCTGCAGAGAGCTGTCAGGCACAGCAGGCATGCAAGCACCCTTACTGAACACTTGCAGGGAGTAAAGCACAAAATCCATGCCGTGTTACACTTACATGGCTACACAGACAACCACACGTAATGCTGAGATACCAACTTGCTATAACACTGCAGGGAGCAGATATATTTTGATGTCTCTGGCTAGGTTTTGTGTCGCTGGTTTGTGACATTGCAGTTTGTCTCTAAAAGTTGCCCTCCCAGGCTTCCCTTACAGAAGTGGACCACTCTCAAATTCAGCAAGCATAAGGTGGGACCATGCTCAAATTCAGTAAGCACAAGGTAGAAAGAGGATGAAGGACCCTGCAGGCTTTGACATGGACCAGCTGACAAGCCCAAGTGTTGGGAGGTCAGTGAGGTCCTGATGAAGAATGTGCTGATCGCCCCAGGACGGCTGGGGTACCCCTCTCCTTCCCCAGCCCGCTGTGGCTTATGAGTGCAAATACTTTGTAAGAGAGCACTTGCAAAAGCCTTCCTTGCAAGCATCCCTGTGAGGGCTATGGTAGAACACTGCCAGGACGAGGGGAGCACAACAAGGATTTTATCTCCTGTTTGTAGCTCTAGCAGGCTCAGCTCTGAGATCCTTGAAGTGACCCTCTTGTGTTCTAATGCTCTAGCCGCTGCAGCAAGGGTAAGACCTCTTGTCTGGGCCGTGGGAGCAGCTGGGGACATTACAGCCTGACATTAGAGATGGGCTCCAGGCTGGAACTGACTCCATCCAAAGCGCAGGGCTTTGGATGCCATGTGAAATCCCACGCACTTTGGCCGATCAGCTCACACAAGTGGAAGGCTACTGTCAGAGTTAAACTTTGCTTATTCTGCACATTTTGCCAAAACCACTTAATGGACTTGGACCGACTCAAAGAGTGTTTTTAGATTCAAGTACTACTTGTTTAATGGATTTATTTTATAAACATTGGCATTGAGATTTTCAAAACTTCTTTGGGATTTGGTCTGCTGATTCCTCTTAATATTTAATGTAAAGTAACATCTGAAGCTGGCAACAGCAACGTAACTGTATAACTCAAATAGTTGCATAAGCTGATCTCGCACTCAGAACGAGGCCTCCAGCCACCAGGACGTGGATGAAATAGGTGGCTGGTATTTCTGTCTGGAGAATCGTTTCCCCTTGGCTTTACAAACCACAGCACAAATATCACAGAGTCACAGAATGCTTTGGGTTGGAAGGGACCTTTAAAAGTCATCTAGTCCAACACCCCTGCACTAACCAGAGACATCTTCAACTAGACCAGGTTGCTTAGAGCCTCATCCAACCTGACCTTGAATGCTTCCAAGAATAGGGCACCTACCAGCTCTCTGGGAAACCTGCTCCAGTTTGCAACCAGGCACATCGTAAAAAATGTCTTCCTTATATCTAGTCTAAATCAGCCCTCTTCTAGTTTAAAACCATCACTCCTTGTCCTGTTGCAACAGCCCCTGCTAAAAAGACTGTCCCCATCTTCTCATAGGTCCCCTTTAAGTACCGAAAGGTCACAATAAGGTCTCCCTGTAGCCTTTTCTTCTGCACAATGAATAAACCCAACTCTTTCAGCCTTTCTTCATAGCAGAGGTGTTCCAGCCCCCATTATGCTCACGGCACCCAAGTATCTCATTTGAAAAGGCCTTTCAAGCCTCCAGATTTCAAATTTATACAGATAAAATATACGTGTGTGTGTATATATGCAAATATATGCATAAGTACATCTAGTTGTATGTATTTTAGATATGCATATGTCTGTGTATGAATGTATACACACACACGCATTCCTACACGTGTTCTTCTCCCTGGTGCTGGCTACCTGGATGTTTGCACCTTTTTAGAAACTTCCAGTACTGCTGCTCTGCCTCTTCACAGCACTGCCTCCTACTCTTCCACAGCCACCCAGGACATGCCAGTGCTTGGAGAAATTCAGTGAGGCATCTTGCATGTGTTCCCAATGGGCTGCTCCTCTGAGGCTTTGAGGCCTTCAACCTGTGAGAGCAGTAAGGAGAAAGATACCCAGGGGTGGGAGAGAGATTCTGTAGAGCGCATAGCCAGAGCGAGCACTTACAGTCTGCAGGCAAAACTAGCGCTGGGGAAAGGTGACGGGGTGCAGGGGTGGCTGGCTGTGCAGAGGTCCCCAGTTCACTCTTTCTGCAGCAAAGTTCAGGACAGAAACATCACACTCCCCCAGGACAAGAAAGAGACAAGGAAGAGGATGAAATGTGGGAGAAACCCAGCTTTCTCTTTTAATCATAACAAACTGAAAATGCCTTACATGTTCAGAACAGAAGAAAACTAGTCATTAACTTATGTGAGGCAGCTGGTTTTCCAGTAACGGCTCCTACTCGTTCTGGTTTTAATATTATTGTTCTTGTCAACTGTGGGAACGCAATGTATATTAATGATGGTTTATTCCAAATTGGTCATTGTCGGAGTTAATAATTAGGTAGTCAGGCACTAATTATCTCTATTTTGCCTCAAATCATTAACTAAGAAATTTGGAGAAGTAATTTCAGAGGCACGCATCAGAGCCATACACAGTAGGGTGAGCTCCACTGTGTGCACAAGAGATGCTTCACTGTGGAAAGCAGCACCAGCCTACACCTGGGAGCAGAGGCAGGGTAAGAGTTCTCCAAGTACCGGGTGCAGAGCGGCAGCACCTCATAAAAATACATACACATGTGCTGACTATCTGTTCTTTGGAGCCCTGGTTCACCCATGAAGCAGGAATGCTCCTCAGTGGCAATACCTGTTACCTGGACACCAGAGCTGCTCCAGCTGGGCCACCAATGGCTACCACCGTTGGCTGCAGAATTTCTCCTGAGTGGCATCCAGCTGGATGGGCACCAGCAGTGGGAAGAGGTGGCACAATGGGTCTGCTCAGAGGACATGAAGTTTCACATTTACTCTGAAATGAGCCTCCCATGGAACTGACGTCAGAGAAGTGCTCAGGACAAAGATGGGTCTGGTGCACAGGGAATCAGAGACATTGGGCACATGGGTGGAGATGCACAGCACCCCCCCGAAAGTCTGTGCTTTCAGGGCACAGATGAGTCTGCAGCACTGCTCACCACCTGCCAGCAGCACCCATCTCTGCTCAGGTGCATGCAAGATACCCCAACTGCATCCATACTCCCCTGTTTTCCTTATATATAGTGGAGATTACGCCAGAAACACTACATGGGAAGCCTTCAACAGTTGTTTAGTCGTTTTGCTGACCACTTTAAATTGAACTGAGTGTATCCTCACAGTGCCTTAGGTGACAGCAACCAAAACTCACTAACCTTTTCACTTACTCTGGTATAATTTGTCCTTCTCGTTTCAGAATTTTCAAGATTATCCTGTCCTTTTGGGAAGAAAAAAACTTCATGAGACATCAAGACCAGCACCTGTTATGAACTTACCTCAACATAGAGGATAGGAAAAATTCCAATCTTGTCACCCAGCATTCCTTCTGCCCAGTTGTCATCTACCCTCCTGATGACTGTCAAAATTTCATCCTAAAATCAGAGACACACAAAATGCATAATCAGATTTTTTTCAGTAAAAAGATGCTAATTACCCACATGACAACTAAGGAGAGAGTACACAAAGAAGCATATAAGCTAGGTAAAAATGGTCCCTGAATCCTGGGTGAGAAGCAGCCCTGTCCTAACATCTCACCAAAGTGCACTGAAGCACCCTGCAGACCAATGCAGCTCATGCTGTCTGCCAGCAGCTCCAAAAGGGACCTGGCCACAGTGGGTGGGAATAGGTAATTCCTGGCTTCATTTCAGGGACTGGGAGAATGGTTGGCCCAGGAGGTCGTGTCTAACCCAAAGGCAAAAACTCTCTAGTGAGAAGCTGCCCCTGTGCATCTGAGAGCCCACTGTGGTGCTTGGCTGCTCCAGAAGATAACTGAAAGGGGAGCACCAGTAGAGCACAGGTAGCTCTGGAAACACTTCCAGCAAGAAGCATAATGTATAGAATAGCTTACTACATTCTAGCTTACTGTGCAGATGCATGAATGTCAGTTTTCCTTTTAAAAAAAATGTTAGGAGGTAAAAGTGCAAAGCAGGTAAAAAGCCAAGGATAACATAATAAAAAAACAGTTATGTTCAACTGTTGGATCAGTTTAGATACTAGTTCATTTTCTAAACCAAACAGAATTTAATATTATATTTAATCTGAGGAATCTTACAAAATTTCAGCTCGTGATTAATTTTTTTGTGTGATTATATAAAAAAGGAGATTAAGCAAAGTGCTAATAAGAGTCATACTGCTGAATTTTTCTCTCGAGTTAAAACCTAGAACACATCAGTCATTCCAACAGCTCAGGTGACTAGAACCAAACCCTGAGTTTTCCCAGTTTGAGCTCCTCAACTTGTCCATGGATTTCTGCTACCCCATCTGCCTGCTGGGGTAGTCATACTAAACCCAGCCTTGAGCCAGCTCTGCTTGCTCCAGAGGCTGCGGCAGGCAGCCCTCTCTGCAGGGCACTGCCTGCTCGCTCAGGTCTCCTACGGCCGGAGGAAAGGAGTGGGCTGAGAGAAGCTGCGAAGTGAAGTTTACTGAGATGCCATTCATTCTTTCATGGCATCCAGTCTTACTCTGTTCCTGTGCAGAAATTTATAAAAGAGAAGAAAATATCTTCCTCCACAAAGCTGAGACAGGGTTCCCTGCTGTTCTCATTTTATTTCCACCATGTGCTCTAGAAAAACAAGAGCTACATATGGTTTATCACCCTCCATGTAACAAGCTATACATGTTGAGTGGTCAGGGGAGGGAGGCTGTTGCTTTTTTCAAGTACTTCTCACACAGAAAAAAAAAACAACCACAAATTCCTGATCTGGGATGTTCTGACAGTGGATTTACAGTGATGGAAAATGACCAGAACATGGATGGGATGAGATGTACTTTGCAGTTTTCAAACATGTGCATTTTGAACACGTGCGCTTTGAAATAGTTTAAATGTTTCCTTTGCATTATTCATCTGAATGATCCATTAGGGGAAAGCTCAGAGAAACAGCCACAGACTGAGTCCTTTAGCTATTTATTACAGCTGGAAGGATGCAAAAAGAATTTGTGCATTTAATTTCCTGAAGAAGCAGATAGCATTCCCTTCCAAAGCCCTGTCTGCACAGACCATTTTTGATCTCTGTAAAGAGCTGACAGTAATACGTCTCTGCAAAGTTTCCACGTGCTCTTACAAAAGACCGATTATCATAAATTTAGAACCTAGGTAAAGGGGGTAAATGACGAAAATAAAAGACTGCATCGCTTCAAGAACCTGCTACAAGTGTTCCTACTTTGTATATTTGTTCAGCTATTTTCTTAAAAGACTTCTTAAAAACCCCAAATGTGATAGATCTAAACTTTCTCTACATATTTATGTATATATATGTAATCCTAGGTGTGTATGTGCATACATATGCATATGAATGTATACACTTGTGTGTGTGTATATATATTTGCATATATATACATACATAAGAAATTAAGAAGGAAACTTTTTAACTGAAAAACCCCAGAAGCACTCGACCAGATTTTGTTAGAAGCACCATGCAATCCCATCCCTGGAGCAGGCTGGACAGACACTTGGCAGAAAAAAGTTTATCCTGCATTGATCCTGCTCGTGGATGGAGCAGAGAACAAGTGACCTTTGGAGATCTCTTCTAACTTTACTTTCTACAGACCTAGGAAATTTGTAAGCCTTTCTGTACACTGACCTTAGATTGACTCAGCCAGGTCTGGCTGTCGAATGGGGTCATATATATCTGAGAAAATTAGATAGCTGTACATCCCAAGATATGCTCACATTTGAAATGTGTATCTTCGTGGGAGAACAACGTGCAAATCCTTAAGAATGCTTTCCATTACCAAATTCATTTTCAGAAGGGTGTTGAAAATCTCCAGGAATTACAGCAAATCCCAAAACATATTCTGAAATTCTTTATTAATAGAAAGCTTCTTTGAATTCGCAGCCCACAACATCATTCTATACACTGGGTTGGTGAAAGCTTCAACATGAACTATTCTAGTACTTTAAATTAGTCAGATAGTTGTGCTACTTATAAATTCCTAGAAAGGTTCCCAAAAGGATCATGAATAGTAAAGAGCCACAGATCTCTTGACATATCACTTCAACTTTCTGAACTTCACTATTTGACATGTACTAAATTGATCTCCAGGCAGCATAAAGGAATCCAAGCCTCAAATCTTATTTCAAAAGCCAATAGTTATCTACTGTAGTTTGAGAAAGATACCTTGTGCTCTTTTTCTGCATGTTGCTAAAGTCTCCAATTATTTGCTCTCTCCTACTTGTTCAAGTCTCTCTCTATTCGTAAGGACTGGGCAGCCTTGTGACAGGCACGCGTGACTTGCAGTTCCAGTTTATAACCATTATCAGAAAGGAAGTCAAAGACAAATCGCTTAAAAAGGGATCTGATTGATGGAGAAATGAACCCTTTTACTGAGAAAACAGCACAAAATTGTGTCCAATAACAGTCATGATTCACAGCCTGATTTTTACTCTAGTCATTAACAGCCATTAATGAAGCAATACAAAGCAGATGTGCCTGCTATCCATAGAGATAACAACTCCATCTAGAGCACTGGGGAGAGCTCAGCAATGGCAGGATGGCACCGTGTGGTGCTTGGTGTGCCCAGCAACAAGGCTTGCCAGCTGGCGCCAGAATCCCAACCATCAGCTACTGCTGGGATGGTCCCTCTGAGAACAGCAAATGCTGCTGGAATTGAATGCCAAGGGGCTGGGATGTCGCTTCACAGCCAGGAACCAGTATTGGACATGACGGCTCCAAGATCGGCATAACGTTTGTTAAACGCTGCTATGGGCTGGGTAAAAAAGTGTTGGAAAAAGAAGGAAATAGCCACTGTGATTAAAAATGTGATGAGCAATAAAGCACAGGCAACAGTTGATGCTACCTTGACAGTTTAAAGACTCATCTACCACTGAGCCTTCAAAGGGCCACGTGAACTCATGCACACAAAGGGTGGTCCAACACGAAAAGAAAACTGTGGGCTGAATTTAGACTCAGTCTAAGCCTGCAGAAACTACACAAACAATAATGCAAGTACTCCAGATTTGCACTGCTATAGCTGAGAGCAGAGTCCTCTTGCACATGGCTTGCACCAGACAGCTCACAGCCCAAGGGAGGATGGGTTATTTTTAAAAGAGGAGGCAGCGGGAGCCCAAGCTCGCAGTGGGGTATCATGTAAGGAGACATTACAAAGCTGAGGTAAACAGTACATCCCAAGGGCATACAATGAGACTCTGTAGGCCACAAGTTGGCCTCAACCATGCTTAGTCAACTAGTGACAGTTACTACACTTCTGACGCTGCCGGGGTTAAACTGGTGCAAAGCTGAATCAGGGCTGGAACCCATTGTTACAGAGGGCAAAATAACTGCTAACCAACTGGTTTGGCTGATCACTGGTAGGCACCAAGGAAAAATATCTTAAGTTGCAGATCTGAGATATTTCATCTTCTAGCCACTGCAAAGGGGGGACCCTATGTGTTGGGACCCTATGACTGCACACGTAGCTATTTTGGGAGGAGGAGGAGTTAGAAGAAGCAGTCCTCAGAGTGTAAAGGAATGGTAGGTTTGAGCTTTGTTTGTTGCATTGGATACTTAAAACAGAGGTTCCTTTGACCCAGTTTTATACTTACACATACAAAAATATTATTGCAGAATCACAGAACGGTAGGGGTTGGAAGGGACCTCCGAAGATCACTGAGTCTAACCCCCCTGCCAGAGCAGGACAAAACCAGAGCAGTTCACGCAGAATATATCTGATTTATCTTTGGCTTTTTATCTGGAGAATGTTGTGTTTACAGGAGATGAAAATGGTTAAATGGCAGAAGCCCTCTACAGCACTGCTCATGAAGATCAGTGTAAAGCAGACTTCATTTCATTGCACTCCACCTCTGGAACAACAGGACATTTTAATTTTGAAAAACAAAAAATACCAAAACAAACCAAACCAAACAAAAAAGCAAACAAAAAACTAGTAAAAGGAAACCCCAAGTATCCTTTCTTTGTTTTCTTTTACTGACAGATACTCTGACTGCATAACAAAGGGTATGGGAAAAAAGCAAAGTCCAGAAAAAGAGCAAAACTTCACGATACAGAGGATCCCTATGTTTGAGTTCACTTCTTGTAGTTTCTCTTCAGAGTACAACTATTCTTTATTGCATGCGTATAAGTAAAATCCAATTACAAGTGTCTGGTAGTGTTAAATGAGTTGCAGGACACAGGGAAGCTATACTACTTTGTAAAAACGATATGCTGATGCAACTCCTCTACCTGAGAAAAGAACAAAAAGCATAAATGAAACTGAGATCATGTCTAGCATCTTCAGATGCAAACTGAGACATTCAGATGATGAATATTGCTCCGAGTGACAGATCACATTGACAGCAATGCAGTGCTCATGACTCTGTGCAGAGGAACTGACTGCATCAGCAGATGATCTAAAATCCGGGCTGTTTTAAACAGGAACTTTCATCAGTGCAGGTGACAGCTAAAATCAGCATTGAGAAAACTGTTGAAAACATGACAGTGAAGTCCTGAGATGAAAAATAGATTAATCACTGTCAGGCAGAACAATAGGCAAGACATAAAACCAGTTACAACGTGACAGCGCGTGTAGTGGAAGGAGCTGAAGAAGAAAATAGCAATAGAAGACAAACCAACCCCCTTTGGGGAAAACACAGTCACCAGGGCTAAAAGGCTGCAGACAGTAACACGAGGGGTGAAAAAGAAGAAAATTGAGGGAGGGTAGAGCGATACAGCAGAAAGAAATGTTCCATGTGAGCCAAGAAAATAAGAACTATCAGTATACAAAGACAGTTCTTGTAAAGGAGGTACACTAATACACGTCACCAAATATACCAAATACAAATGTGTCTAAAAAAAAAGACCTGCTCAAACAAAAAAGGCTACAGCTGCCTACTATACTATTAAATTTCTTAGATTGAGCAAGCAACGAATACCTTAAGGAGGCAAGGAAGATTGCTTCTCGGAGAAGCCACTGTAGTACCTGTGGGCAAACAGCAAGCAGAGCGACGTGCCAGCAAACATGTATTTACTGATAGGATCCCAAAGGCTAACTTCTGGCTAATTTCCTGTTAGTCCACGGCTGCTGCTGCTTTTCACTAAGCAGCCCATTTTCTCCCAGAGGTTCACAGTTCCAGGGAGGCTGGTAGTCGCAGGGTTTGTAATGTTTGCAAGCAAACGCTTCGCTTGCTATGGAGCAAAAGCGGTTGCGAATCTTTTGTTAAATAAATGTGAGAAAATACACATTCTAGGAAATGGTGTTCCGTGGAGAAACACCACGTGAGTGAAAAAGATGTTACTTTTGGTGAGAAAATTATATGCTGCAAATAATTCATTCAGCTGTAATAAGTAGCCTCAAAAGCAGAGGTCAGTAAAATCATGGTGAAGGATATTTTTATCATCTATTTCATATTAATTTCTAGCATAACTGTTATTACTTTATGTGATACTATAACAACCACAGACAGCTGAAGTAAAACAGAAAATGACAATGAACAGGTTCTCCATGGCATTCCATGCCATAAATTAACATTAGGGGATATGCTTTATTTTATTGTGGACTTCTTGATACCCGTGAAGCCCATCTAAGGTCAACACAAATTACTAGGGAGGGGAAGGGGAGACAGAAAGCAGGTGTGGAGGTGGGGGAGAAAGGGAAAACATGACATTTTAAATCCAAAGGAAATTACAATATCTCAGTTTTCTCTCATTCCAACTGGAATTTATTAAATGCCTTGCTTTTTTAAAAGACAAAAGACTGTTTTTTAAAATGTCTGCTTTTTAATGTCTTGATTTTCTTCGACCAGAAAATACCGGAATATATGATGATGTATTTCAGCTACTAATTGGTATATGGTATGATGCAATATACATTTTGAAGCTGAATGGCATTTTAAAACACTGGAACATCCAATTCAATAAGAATCATTAAATGACACATTTCCATTAGATTTTTTCTGAAACTGAGTCGCTCTCACAGAACATTTCAATCCAGGTGAAATGTATACTCTTCAGACAGAAAAATGTTCTCAGAAAGTGTGTAGTCAGTTCCACTTGTTGAATCTTGCCGGCTTTATACCAACCTTGCTGAGCATGGGCTGGGCTGCCTGAGCTCAAAGGCTTTAATTTTCTCATACCAGAAACTAGTTGAAAGAAACAAAGGGAGCACACGGGATCCATGGCCAGAGCTGGGAGGGAGGCCAGGCAGATATCCCACCAGTACCAACACCACTGTGCTCTAGACTCATCTGCCAAGAGCCCACAGACCCCATCATGCCCTACAGAAGCAGCTTTCTAAACTTTTATTAAAAAAACCCAACCCTATCGCCTTACCTTGTTGAAGGTCAGACAATCCTTGTCTTGATCTTTATCCTTTATTTCGAAGTCGTAAAGTGCTTTGCCCTGAGGTGGAGCTTGCGGGAGGGGCTTGATACACTGGATGTAGCTGGCAGGGAAGAAGCCATGATTCCCATTGAGCTCCCCATGGTACCAGTTCTCGTCCACCTTCCGCCGCAGTATGATGATGTCTCCCTTGTTAAACTTGAGGTCACCGGGCTCTTTTCCCTCATACGTGTAAAGGGCTTTGCCATAAGGAAGCTGAGAAACACTCTGGGGAAACAAAACATGCCACATCTTTAAGCAAACCTGAGCCAGCACCGATTTCCTTCTTAAAGTCACTTTCACCTAGAAGCAAACTGATCATCCATGTCCAAACTACCCCAATGACTGCAGCGGACTGATACTTCAAAAGAAGTGTGGCCAGCAGATGGAGAGAGGTGATTCTGCTGCTCTACTCTGCTCTGGTCAGACCTCACCTGGAA
>JAAGNO010027901.1:0-17349 GCA_033439905.1 Ceryle rudis
GTTAGGAATGTTGTGAACGTCAATAAAATAAAATAAAATAAAATAAAATAAAATAAAATAAAATAAAATCTGCTTTCTGAAGTGAACAAGTTTAATGAAAAGTAAGAATTAAAATTAGATATTGGGATTAGAGCTCAGCACAGCTTGGAGGTGCCTTTCTGATTAACTTTCATTCCCAGCAGAAATTATTGCCCAATTTTCTGGAAGGAGATAAATTTTCAGATCCATGGTTACTTCCCGTTTGTAAAGTTTGTCTTAAACCCCATTTCCTATCAGAAGAAATCACTTCTGACAAACAATGAAGCAGCCCATTAATTAGCTGTGTTTAATTCTTTTAAGCTTGTTGCTGTAATTAATGTCTAACTTTCTGAAGTATACTTAAACCGGAATTATTCCATGTTTAATAGCTGAAATGTCCCATTAGACAAAGTTAATGCAACTGCCTTGGAATGGCAAATAGAGTCTGCGAGGCTTCCTTTAAGGACCATATAAATAATCTTAATAGAAAACATGCAAGCTGAAATGTGGATAGAATAATGTCAATATCATTAGGAATAGCCTTTCACGGGCTTGTGCGAGCAGTAGTTGTTGCTCTTAACAGCTAATTACAATTACACACTCGGCTGCACAGCGCCGTGGTACCTGAGCGGAGCTGCACTACCCTTCTACAGCCACCTCCACGAACGGCACCATCAGCCCAAAGCTGAACTGTGCGTAGAGTGGGCTCCCAAAGGGCAGCAGGGAGACATGCTGGGGGGACAGATCAAAGCAGTAGGGGGGTGTCTGGTTCTTAAGTTTCATGCTCCACTGTGGGAAGGCAGCAGCTGGACAAGATGTTGACCCCTGTCCTTCGACGATAGCGATAGGAGATGAGAAAGGACAGCACTCTTCAACCTGCAGTCAGCTGCGGCTACTGTTGGTGTCCCCGTCGCTCTGTGCCAAATTCTACTGGCTAGACAAATGTGCAGTGGGACATGCAGGCCACTTCCAGCAGCTTCTGTCCTAACCTTGGTCTTAACATGATGGCATCACCAAGGAACAGGTGAAGAACTTCTTATCTCAGATATTCCTCAAACACCAGTCATACCAATATTGATGCTGTTTTCTGAAGCTTTGCCTGTTTCCACCAAACCCAATTTACTTACTCTTTAGCTCATTTTTGATGGGCTTTTTAGTTTTCATAACTCATTGTTCAGTAACCCAGATTGATACATCTTAGTCTGTGTATAAAAGCATGAGAGATTTGTCTCAAGGCTTCTCCAGAATGAATCCATGACATCTTCTAGCGTGCCACATCCCACCGGACAGAGGACATAACTCCTTCATGGTGTTGACCATTTGGGGGTGAACTACAGAGTATATTTTAGGGAGACATCCATCATACTGCAAGCTCCAAGAAGCGTAAACTCTCATCCCTGACTCTGGTATTTCAGTTTTAATCTGGAGTAGCCTGGTTTCAGGTTTTCGCCACTGGTTCCTGATCTGCTCTTGATGGCTGGATTCAGCACTTCATCATCTGAAATCTTCCCTGCAGGTAAATCCATCATTAATTTGTGGTCTCTCTTTCTCCTCTATATATTAAATCATGTTCCTTCAACTCGTCCCCAGCACCCCAGCAGGACTGTGACATTGCTACATGGTTTACTCTTCCACTGTCCCAAACCCCAAGTGCTCCCAGGTATCATGATTTATTTTTTTCTTGGACTGGTATGGTAAGTTTTCCCCAGTTAGGCTGCAACATCTTATTACTGTCCATTGCAACTATCTGAAGGATCTGATTCTGAGTATTTATAGTTATGCTTTTCAGCAATTTGAGCCAAAGATCTAAAATCTTCCGGCAACTGGACTTTCTTTAGCAGAATGATCAAAGCATTATAGTCAAGATAAAGGCTTGTAAAGCAAGAAAAAAGAAATATTTGTGTTTTTCTTCCCTTGAGCTTGTTTATTGTCAAATGACAATCTAGGGAAGGCTGGCACCTTGCTTGGGAATACGTCTCAGGTGCCTCTGTCTACTGTTTGCTCAAAGCAGTCACTGACTCTCTTGAGAAGGTTTTGTGCTTTTAGTCCAACTGTTTTTCTTCCCTCTGTGATGACGAGACTTCCCTTTCCTCATTCAAAATAGCTTTGGGAGTTACCCTGAGATGGAAGCAAAGGGATCTTTGCAAAAGCTAAATGTTCTTGGCAGTATGCCACACTGAATTTGGGTATCTACCTCCAGCAAGGGCTCTCTGACCTGTTCTCCTTCCTCCATCTTCCTTCAGCAGGTGCCTGCTTGTCTCACACCAGACACTGGTCATTTGGGAACTTGCGCTACCCAGAGGAACACTGACTGTTTGGAGATCCTTATGCAGAGATTTTCAAACCTTTAGTTATTTCTGTGGTGATTTGCTGAACTTCTTGCAGTGGGCCAACCTCCTTTGAAAGCCTGGGCCTTAGAATTAGATTTATGAGTCAGTGACAGTCTCATTATTGCCATGCCAGAGGAAATATTACACCTCATCTGTTTAACTTTGATCCTTATTTTGCTCTTTGCCAAGCTACTGTGTGCTGGCACCTCGCCGTAGTTTAGTTCCTACTATCCCTCTGACCTCCTTGGGCCACTGTCCTGCAACACACAGTACCACACATTGTGCCACCTTGGTTCTGGTAACATCATTTGAAATTTCACAGAATCACAGAATGGTAGGGATTGGAAGGGACCTCGAAAGATCATCGAGTCCAACCCCCCTGCCAGAGCAGGAACACGCAGATCAGGTCGCACAGGAATGCATCCAGGTGGGTTTTGAACGCCTCCAGAGGAGACCCCACACCCCTTCTGGGCAATCTTTCTGTTTTGCAAGTTTGAAACAGCTGCTAAATCCTATAACCAGGCAGTCAAGTTGCATAATGAATTTACTCATCACAGTGATCATTTACCATCCCAACAAATGCCATGGCATTGGCTACTGTTATCATCACTATTTAATACTGGATTGGATGTTATCTCAGGCTAAGAACAACTTGTGATGGAAACTATTAGAAATACCTCAAATACGCAGCAGATATCCATGAGAATTATTTATTGGAAAACCTCCCCAAAGCTCTAGGGGCATCATTAATTTTGCTTAGTGATAGTCTTCAGATCAAAATGTTGGACAGTGCTGTCAAATGCTGTGGTACAGCCTGAATGAAGCATAGGGGTGGGAGGCAGATCACCAAGTGTCTCTTCCGTATCTGCAGGTGAAATGTTCACTCTGCCTTTCCTTATGGCCAACAAACAGCAACTGGTGCACTTCAGAAGTGCAGTCACGCTGCAGGATTCATGGACCCTACTGTCAGCTGTGGCACTAAGGCTGGTCACCTGCTCCTGCACAGGACTCTTCATGGTGGCAATGAAGGGCTGCCACAATGGGGTCTCAGCCTGGGACTCACCTCAGGGATCTCCTTTCTAACACCTAGCAGAGCTGCAGGGCCCCCCGTCACCCACTGTCATTACCAAGAAACTCTTTTCCTTGCAAAATTTTCCCTATTTCTTCTCCAGCACTGGAGCTGTTGACACCTGGCCACGCAGGTGTTGAGAGATTTCTTCATGAAAAAGAAATAATTCTTTCTGTGTATCATCTACCTTTTTAATATTTAAATTGCAATAAACATAGCTAAGTCCTCCCCTATGTTGGTTCCCAGGTGTATTTACTGACATATTTATCAAAACAGCTCCCCCAGTTTTATTAACCATGAAAAGACGAACTGTAAAACCTCATCAGCAGACCTCGGAGCTTTTATGTTGTAAATGTAAAGACTGGCAGGTAACTCTGGAGACTTGCTCAGGACTAATCATGGTTTTGAGGTTTTTGTCTCTCTGAGAAAGCTTTAAGGCACACAATGTTTGACGAGTCTCATTGGGCAGTTTCCCAAGCATGAAGAAATGGGGCACTTGGTTGGACATGAATCAGCAGCACTCGCAGGCGATGCTCAGGCAGAACTTGGATCTGCTGAGTGAATATGCATGAGTTCAGCTTCTCAACTCAACAGAGGAACGCTGTTAAAGGTTATAGCCAGCAGAAACACCCCAGGAAGCATATTACATATCCCTTCACTATTTTGAATGCCGCGCACTTGTAGAAGCTGGAAGATTCGTAAAACGCATTTAAATTTTTGATATTCAATTTATTTTAAATCTCCTGTCTGTAATCTGATTTAGCAAGATACATAAACCAATTTGGTGCAGTCAGTGTGACCTCGTCCCCATTCTGCCTGCACCCGGTACTCTAGAGAGGGCTGAGTACGGGGGTTTATTTGCATGTGTGAAAATAAGATAAATAAGCAGCAGAGGGAAAGGTTCTGTCAGAATCTGCGTTCTCAACGCTTCACTGTTTCCAGTAAAAAAGATTCTTCCCTGCATTGAAATTCAGGACAGAAGCGTGTTTGTTTTTCCATGTGTACACTCTGTAGTTTTTCTACACAGGCGTGGAAGACCCCAAAAGAAGGGACTGCTGTGTGCTCAGGGAAGAGTCCTCCCACCACATGCCTCAGTCTGCTCTTGCTGGGTGTGCTGGCACTGCAGAGCAGGTCTACGGACGAGACTGGGACTGGCACCCTGATTGTCCACCTGACTTTGCCCTTTACTGGGACTAGTTGGTTGTGATTTTGGAGTTCAGCCTCCACAATCCTGCTGGAATAACAGGAGTGTTTGTGCCTTTGCTCCCAGGGTTGTTTAGCTTTGCGTTGTAGCTAATGTGGTTCTTCAAATCAGAGTTGTCATTTCAAGCGTGTCTCTCCAAATGAGAATAATTATTTCAAGTATCTTCTGTGGGGTTTAATAATTAGTTTTAAGCTAATACGTACACAGTAAACTATAACAACATAATTACTTAAAGTTTGTTGCAGTTTCCTATGAGATGATTCCCAGGAATCCCTAATTGCTTTTGATCATTTTGGATCTGCTCTGCTGCTTCCAGCACAACAAGCTGACTTCAGGTAACTGGGAAGAGCACAACAGATTGACTAATAGGATCTATTGGAGATACAACCCAAGTGGACACAGCCCTGAACTAACTGCCCTACTGATCCTGCTTCATCAGGAGGACTGATGGGCTCTGAAGGTTTCTTCCATCCTCAAATAGTCAGTGATTCTGTGAAATAAGCCTTCCTTTTTTTATTTTTTTTTTAATTTTTTTGAAACTGTGCTTTTATTTAGTTCAAAAATATACACAGAGAGCTAATAGCCAGACAGGAGATGGGTCTTTTCCCTTGGCCTGCCACCTTGCTGATGATATTAATTAATTGGTAAACCAACAGCATCTTGTGTTGAATGCTTCTTAGTGAGGAGTAAAACAGGTACCATCTTCAGTATGCCAAGGCTATAGTATCTGTTATACTAATTAACATGTTGCTTACATCACACAACAACAACAGCTTTCCCTAGATGTCATCGTAAGGTATCGTTAATGTGTACCAGGTGGATTGTCTTTATTTTAATCTCTTTCCTCCCGTTTTGGTTCAGGTCTTTACATATTTGTACCAACGTCAGTCCAGGGGAGGAGCATCCCTCTTATAGCCCCTGCCAGACTCTGAGCGACTGCAAATTCTGCAAAACACCTGCTATTCCAGAAAAAAAAAAAAAGAAAAAAAAAAAAAGTTGAGCTGAGCAGGTCATTGGCACTACAGAAAAGACTTCTCAGTGGGGCAGGCAATTATATCTGCGAATGTCGGAGCAGTCCTCACCACCAAACAGGATCTATAGTGGTTGTTGGCAAGTCTAAATGTCATAACATCAGCTGGGCCATAACAAAAATAGTGATAATGGAATCTCTTTGGAGCACAAGCGGACAAACTTTGCCTGAGTTCAGTCATGGCCCAGCGCTGCCTAATTATGTCCATAGCAGCCAGGGGAAACAGCAGTGCACTGCGATCTGGCTTCTCCAGCATTCCCACCACTGGACCGTGCATAAGGCTGTTGCGGACAGTATCCCACACATGTTGTGACAACAGTTGCTACGCAGATCAAAGCAGGCATAACATCAGGATCCTCCTGTCCTTCTGCTGCTCTTTTCATTTTTCTGAAAGTCAAAGTGGGAAAGTCTCACTGGCAGACACGGTGCTGTCCCCCAGGAGACAAAGCAGCAGGGAACCACAGCAGGGTTTTTCAGAATAGTGTACGCTCTCCCTAGGAAGCGCTCTCTATTTGTTGTAGAAGGGATTACACATCAGGATTCTCAGCTAAACCGTCTGAAAGGCATATGAAATGAGCACGTGTGTGAAAAGGCTCCATTTTCCAAAGAAACTATTGCAGCCAGCAAAGAACTGGCTCATGCAGTGATGGAGACAGTAGGGTGCCATGACAGTCCATGCTCACGGATGCTAATGACAGTGGAGAATGATGTCTTTCTGAAGCACCATCATGCTTGGTCTCTGATACTCATTGGTGGACTGGAATAACATCAGGACATGCAGAAAAGTTGATGTCCTAGATGATGTGCTGCAGTGGGTATCTCAGACCAGTTAACATGAACTGGTCCAAGCGCACGTGGACCATATCCAGGTGTATGTGGACCAAGCATCTCACTCTGAGATGCTGCAAGAATGGGCACCACTTAGACCACATGCACAAAACAGAGCGTGTAAAACCTTTCTAAAACCCACGCGGTCATTGTGGGAGTGCTGTCACGATTTGTAATGGCAAGGGAGGACTCACATGTCTCCTATTTCTGACTGTCTTTTTTGGTTTGGAGGGCTGCTTGGTTTGGGAGCCCTTGCAAAACTTGCTCTTATTTGTCCTTGTTTGGCACAATGGCTTCATCAGTAGTGATGTGGGATCCTCCATGCATTGCAGGACTGTTGCCCGTCCTGTACATTCACAGACTAGCACGTGAGTCCCCCTAAGTGCTGGCACCGGTTGAACACACGGGAGATGTAGCAGTGACCTCTGTGTACTTGTTTTATGGCTTTGAAGGACATGTTTCCTAATCCTCCTTGATAATCACAAGGGTAAGAGTTAGCTGAAAAAATCCCCCAGAAACTGCAAAATGGCTGTGGTGGTGGTGCTGGTTTTTTCAAAAAGGAAGTAGTTCTTGTTGTGATGAAATGGCAAGAATTGTTAACCTCCAAACTGTAGAGTTTCAAACAACCTGCGTAAGTGCTGAGTCCACTGGCTCCTGGGGAGGGAAACCGAGCAATTTGGCCTCCTCTAAAGCTGTGGTGATACTGGGATGTCTCTGCTACAGGGGTGATTTTTTATTTTTTAATTTGTAACCACTCTAATTCAATTCCACTAGCAAAGGAAAGATGTGACAATAACCCTTTTTCCACTTCACCAGTCCCACTTCTCCCACTTCAGCTCCGCCACGTGTCACCGAGGATGTTACTATGGGAAGCACAGGCTCACTATGGCACTGTAAAGAGGAATAAATTAAAAACATATAAAGCCCAGAGTAACAAAGAAGGTTGGTGGTCGACATACGAGTCTGGAACAGCCCACTCTGTTTGCCCATTTCTGGAAATCTTCTGAGAGGACAAGTGGCATCAGTGACATCCAAAAATACTGAACAGATTTTATAAGCTGAGGACTAAAGCAAGCAATGCTCAGGAATCGTTGCAGGCAGCGCAGCCAGGCTGCAGAGAGCTTTGGGGAACGGGTGGTGAAGGGAGCAAAAGGTTCTGCCAGTACTCCTGGGGCATGTTGATCCTGGAAAGGACACCCTCAGCCATCCAAGGCCCTGGAGCCTGGGGGGAAAGGCTGGAGCAGAGAAGAGGTTCCTGTAGTGCAAGAAGCTCTGGTAGATTGGGTGGCAGAGGGTGAGGTTAGAGACCAGTTAAGGCAAGTGGAGATGCTCAGGCCCGTGGTGGGCCCCAATGGGGACACCTGCAAGTGCTGAGGGAGCTGGCAGGTGGCCTTGTGAGGCCACTCCCGAGGGACGATGTGCCCGAGGACTGGAAGGAAGGCAGCAGCACATGGGCTGAAGAGCAGACGGTGCAGCGGCTGGGACCGTGACTGAGCGTCCGGGCCCAGAGGGTGGCCCCAAGCAGTGTCAGGTCAACTGCTGCTGTGGCTCCAGTGGGCTCCCCCCATGGCCTGGGGGCACAGCTGGGACTGCCCCAGGGGCCTTTCTCATGCCCCTCTCCACTCTTCAGGAAGGATCTCACCGACACCGACCCCGTGCTGAGCGTGGGACCACAAGAGGAGGGAGAGGTGCCTTCTCCTCCTCCCGCAGGAACTGGTGATCACCAAGTTGTGGTAAGATCCTCAGAGCCCAGTTCCTTTTCCCCCATCCCTGGACCTGGGACCAGGGCAGGGCCCCTGGCACCAGCCCCAGGCCTTGGGACCGTGGTGCTGGATGCACCTGGGGGATCCCAAGGAGGCCACCTCCAGCTCCCTGCTCCCCTCTGCTCTCTACAGGTGTGGCAGCACCACAGCTCTGCCTGTCCCTGGACCAGCTGTGGGTGCTGAGCGGTGGTGAGGAAACGTTGGGGGAGGAGGAAGGAGAGGAGGATGGCAGCAGTGAGGGCAGCACCTCTCTGATCCTCACCTTGCCCAGCGGCTTCTACATTGCCCATTTTGGGTCATTTGTGGTCCCATGGCCAGGCAGGAGAGGTTCCCAGCTGTGCCCACACCACCTGGACAGTGGCCCCTACCCTGCGTGCAGAGCCTGGCAGGGAGGGCTGGGGACATTTCCACAACCTGCACCCCCTGCTCACCTTTTGGTGCCCAGAAGGGAAGGGCAAGAGCAACTGCTGTGGTAGGAGAGAGGGAGGCAGGGCTGGAGCAGCGCCTCTGGGCTTTTTCCTGCCACAACAGCCAGCCCCACAGGACAGCTGGGACCCCAGAGAGCCTGTGTGGGTGACAGCTTAGGAGAAAAAAAGGTCTAACATTTGAGAGTTAAAAAAATAAAGCCGGCATTTATTGAGAATTATTTTCTCAGTTAAATTATTTAGATTTTCATTAGCTTAATTTCACCTGCTTTTTCTTCACGTTTTTTCTTGTTTCAAATAATAAAAGTGTTTTATTTTAGAAAGTTCTCAGGTTCTAAAACCCCCAAATCTCTGAAGGTTTGATTTAATTTCTTTAATTAAAGCACCCCCTTCCCCTAACCCACTCCTTTTGATAGGAGAAAGCATTATTTCAGCCATGGAAGGCTTAGGATGAGACATTGCAGGCAAGGAAAGCCTGTTCCAGAGGAGTTCAGGAAGGCAGAAGGAGACACCTGAGGGGGGGGTGTGAAGATGGCTGCAGAGGTCAACACCACATTATATCTTTCCTGAAAGATGCCATGGGCTCTGAGATGAAGGCAGACAGACAGAGTCTCTACTTTAGCTCCCAGCCACGTACCAGGCTGGTGTCTGAACGCAGAGTGATGCTGTCATTCCATGGGATCCTCAGCAGATCTTCCTGTCACTGTTTTAGGTGAATTGTATTTGTTACTAATCCAGATTGCACCCCAGATTGCCATGTGCTTGCAGGGGCTCACCCGGGGGAATTGAAGTGCAGGAGGTATTGGGAAGGAGCATCCTGGGCAGCCCTGGACTGGCTTCACTGCCATGTCCACCTTTTTATGGGACCTGGGGAGGTAAAGCACCATTTCATTTGAGGGGGAGCTTTGGGAGCACCCTTGCAAAGATACCAGCCCCTTTGAGCCATGACAGCTGACATGCTCCTAACCTCCAGGGACATCAGCAATGCTCACAAAACAGTGGAATGTGTCAGGGGTAAGCACAAGTGCTCATCAGTCTGCCAGGGCCGAGCTGGGCACGGCACAGAGAGGGTCTTGCAGGGGCAATCTGCAGACATCCAAAGTGGTGTCCCCAAGAGTGACCAGCCAACCTAAGTCAGGACTAGCTGTACACAGCTACCTGAGCAGCAGCAGGGTACGGTGCAGCCCATTTCTGATAGATTTGCGTTAGAAATGAGATGCGGAGTTGGGGGCTTTGTGTGGAGGCAGGAGTACGGCTGGGCAAAGAGCTCCGCACGAGCTGTGCGAGTAGCCTAAACTGCTTTTAGAAGTAAGGTAATGGGTTGGACACTTAACATGAATTTTTTATGTGATGATGTTTTGCCTGTAATGCTTATATTCAAATGTATTTCACACAGGGTTCTGTGAAAGCCAACCAGATACTAATTAACCCAATAATGTCCATGAGAAAAAGCAAGCATGCAGGTATCAAATTAATTTGAGCTCTATTGGGAGGATTATATTGAACTGCATGAGGTCTACAGCCCTGGATCTGGCGTGGCAGAAGGAACATTAATATTCTCTTTGTAAAAGGCAGCAGGAGCTTGAGGCTTAGGAAGAATATGCTGCCAGGCTGTCAGCACTGAGACACTGGGCTGAGCTTCACAAAGACAGGCAGCCCCCAGCACAATTATAACGAGGAGGTAAGTTGGTCTTGTCAACATTTTCATCCATCTTGTATCATCTTCTCGTCACAAGGGTTGGGTGCAATAAAAAAAAAAAAAAAAGAAAAAAGGCAATTAATTAGTGTTGCTGTCATTTTGTTTGTCAGAATTGTTTGGCCCATCAAATTGTACATAAAAATCCATGGGTTTGGATGGGAGTGGACAGCAGGGAGTGGAGATGCCCTGTGCCACAACAGCATCCATGGGGTCAGCGGGCTGGAGGAATGCATTATTAAAAGGGTATGATCCTGCACAGGCTGTTTGCTCAAAGGTCAGTAACTGGCAACCCATGGAGGAATTCCATCTCCCTCCCAGCTGCTCCCTCCCGGCTACTGTATCAAGTGATCTTTTGGGAAAGACCTCTTCTAGAGACGAGGAAGCCTGTGAATTGCAGAGCAGCATGATGAGTGCTCCTGCCAATTACCTGCTTTCCTTTGTAATATTTAAATGATTTCTAAAATTATAATGTCCTTGGGGAAGAAGAGAAACTGTGTTCCACTAAGTAACATCTTATTAATCAGATTTTATGTGGCACTGAATGAATGACTGAAACCAAGTCCATCCGTTAGACGCGATCATGAATGTCAGATTAGCTCAGTAATTATTGAGAAGCTCAGTAATACAGTTCGTGAATGGAGGCATGGAAAATGACTTTCCTTCCTTTTAATCAGAACCTGGTGCTCTGTGAGGGCTTTTTAGAAAGAGATGCCTTGAGAAGGCTGGTGTTGCCTCCATCGAAGGAGACAACCTACTTTTTGTATGCAAGTCTGTACTGAGGGAACTTCGCAGTTCCCATCTAGGCAACACATTCAGAGCCCTAAACTGCTCTGGAGGTTCAGGAGATGACAAACTGCAGCTTCCTGAGAGACAGGGTAGCTTAGAGAGGTCACAAGAGCAGGTCTTGAGGGAGAAGCTGGCAGGGGATTCTCTGAGGCTTAAGCAGAGGCACAAAGATCTAAGCACCAAGTTCGGTGCTTTCAAAGTGCCCGGTGGGGAGGACTCAGGTGTTTGTTCTTCAGGCAGTGACTCTGACCTGTGGCTCTGGCTTTGGCTTTGTCAAAACAGCCAAGTGCAGCCTGGTCATATCAATGGGCTCTGAACATCAATTTTTATCCCAGTCAGATGTGGAAAAAGGATTGGACTTTTACATCAAATTAAATAAAAAAAAAAAACCAAACCCAAACCAAAACACCCTTTCAAAATCATTCTGGAAGAACTTAAAAATGTTTTTGGGTTTGTTGTAAAAAGGACGAACTGACAAGATGCCTTGCTGAATTTTGTGCATTTGTTATTTGAAAATGCAAATGCTGGCAAGTTATTGTTTTGAAAGTAATAAATAAAACATTCTGGGGGGGAAATGTTCCACTTTTCAAAGTTGATTAAAACTTCAGCTAAAGGACTCTTTCCAGTTTGGTCTGGTTTTGCAACAGGTTTCAGCGGGTAAACAGAAAGACACAAGCTACTCTCTGCTTGGAGGATTTGTCACTACACCAAGGAAAGCATGTTTTTTCCAGAACCGCTGGGCTGGTGCTGTCCAGATGCATTTTTATGGGGCCTGGACTCTTGCAACCTTGGGAAAAACAGCAGAGGCACAGAGTGTGTTCACTCTTACCAGTTGTGCTTGAAGATTTTGGTTGGGGGATCCATGGAAAGGAAAAACTGTATTGCAACTGAGATTATTGCCAGCACAGGGACTCCAAGACAAGTGAGTTTATCTTGGACCTTGGATTTATGCAGCTGCACAGACCTGCACAGGGATACTTGGAGACAGCCAAGGCCAGGTCATCATTCTCCTGTGACACAGAAAACCAGTCAATACTCAGTTCCCTGCTGCCAATGCAGGGAAATTGAGCCAGCAAGTGACAAGGCTGTCAGTGAAATGATCTCCAGGCTAGACCAGAAAGAGTCCATGAAAGAAGTTGAAAAGCAGATGCCGGGGTCATCCTGATGGATCCTAGATGGGACAAATGTTTTTTAATGGACAGAAAAGCGTAACGTTTCACAGACCATGTCAGATGTACTTCAAGCCAAGCTTTTGATGGAGAGTAGACTACGCCGAGGCAAAGTGCTTATTCCCAGGGCGTCAGACAGTGTAGGACACTGACCCTCCTGCCATGTCTGCCCCAGAATAAGCTTTCTTGTTGGATTAAGGGACTCCTTTAAAGTAGTCATTTCCTTACAGCATCTATTCATCTAGCCATAGACATGTTGCAATCTGGGCCAGTCACAGCTGGCTCCCCTTCTGTCTCTGCAGAGAGACAGGTGTCTCAAAGCTGTCCCCTTTAGTGAAGAGATGAATCCTCCTGGGTGCTTACGATGAGTACTTGGTATCTAGACTGCAAATCTAAGGCAGGTGAAAGCTACACCCTGAACGCAAAGCTGTGTTGTGTCAGTTGGATCTTCACAGAGATGAACCACTAGCATGGCTGACTCTGCAGTCACTACTAAAAGGCAATTACAGAGCAAACAACAGCAGCAAGAAAACATCATCCCTTTCTCTTTATTCAGGAGAATGGGAGAGATCAGAAAAGTGAGTGTGAACAGGTCTTTACTCTTTTAATTAATTCTCTGCAAACTGTATTGAAATTGTGCCGCAGAGTGTTTATCATTAAGACAATTATTTTAGGCTGACCTACTTTTCTCTGTCTCTTTAATAACATGGGCCACATCATTAGATTTGTACATGGGCAACAAAGAAAGCAAGCTAATTGGTAGCAGCCTCTTTAAGAAATAAAGCAGCCTAATCGTTTGCCTCCTCACGTTCTTCCATTACAGCTGAGGAACTGCAGAAGATGTTCACTGATTAGTCTGTTGAATTATGAATTAGGCTTCTGGTCCCAGTGCAGCTGTTTTCTCCATGTCATTCCTAGCACTTTATTTCCCCATCTGCTTATAAAACCAGAAGCCTGATCCTGCAATAAACACTTCAAATGCTTTTTTTAGAGGCTAATTAATTGTGTTGCATTTCTTGAACGCATATAGCTACCCTGGCTTGCATCGAATTAACAATGCTAATTTCTCCACTGCTCTGTGCCCAAACAATCTCTCCTACAGATGAGTTGAAAAATAAAGAGGACTACATCAAACGATTTTTGTGTTTCAGTTTCTTACCATTTTGATCATTTCTGTGCACAATGCAGAAGGTGCCATCAGAGGAGGTGCATTTGCAAACTACGTTTACCACTCCCAGCGCTATTTGGATTGATCCTTCCTTGCAGGAGCCAAAACAGTGGAGTGATATTTGCAACTGGTTTGCACTTAATGTTCAGTCCTAATCTCCAGCTGCTGCCTCCACCACTGGTCCATGGGAGCTGGAAAGGGCACTGCATGGCACACGGGTGGATGTACAGTGTCAGAAGACATGGGGCTAATGGGGTATGCTGAGGCCTGACTGAGTGATGAGTGAGGCTGCATAAAAGTAACAGCTAGATAAGAGACTAGTTTAAATTAATGAGCCCTTTAAAGTATACAAGCCACTACGGTCCAGAGTAATTAGATGACAAATTGTATTTTATTGTCCATACCAAGCTCCTTGTGAATCAGCTTTGCGTGTGTGCTCGGATTGATAACCAAGGATGTTGGATGTGGCACCCTGAGCAAGCCAGACCACCTTGTGCAGCTGTGATCCAGATGGTATCTTGCATGTGCAGTAAATGTGCTGGATTTCCAAGCTCGCTTAGAGCTCGCAGGGAGCCCTGGGGATCCACGCAAGCCAACTGGAGGGACCTCGTGGATGAGGAAAAGCAAGCACAAAGAGCATGGATCGGCCCCTCTCTGGGGGCCAGAGCCCCTTTTCTGCTCCTAAGTGCGGTGGAAATCCATTCCCCTAAGCTGTTCTACAAGCACATCTTCCTCAGTTTTAATGCTTTGGCTTTTGCTTCTTTAAGGAAGATGACAAATGTTTTGACTGGAGCTTGAGCAGATACTGTGGGTTCATCTTTCTCTCCAACAGCAGGTTTGCAGCTTCTGGTGGTGGTGGGGCAGAAACAAGAGAAGTATGTCTGAGGGATAGTATAAAAGAGGCAGGAGTCATCAGGTCTGGCTTCATACAACACAGTGGAGGTGTATTTTTCTTCAGGAGTAGCCTATGGCCTCCTCACAGTCACCAGAGAGAAGTCATAGAATCATATCAAAGAATCATAGAATGGTAGAGGTTGGAAGGGACCTCTGGAGACCATTGAGTCCGACCCCCCCTGCCAGAGCAGGGTCACCCAGGGCAGGCCACACAGGAACAGATCCAGGAGGGTCTTGAAAGTCTCCAGAGCAGGAGACTCCACAACCTCCCTGGGCAGCCTGGGCCAGGCTCTGTCACCCTCATAGTAAAAGAGTTTCTCCTCATGTTGAGGTGGAACTTGCTGTATTCCAGCTTGTGATCATTGCCCCTTGTCCTATCACAAGGCACCACTGAAAAGTGTCTGTCCACTTCTACTTGACCCCCACCCTGCAGATATTTGTAACCATTGCTCAGCTCCCCTCTCAGCCTTCTCCAGGCTAAACAGCCCCAGGGCTCTCAGCCTCTCCTCACTAGAGATGTTCCAGTCCCTTCAGCATCCTTGTAGCCTCTGCTGGACTCTCTCCAGTATTTCCCTGTCCCTCTTGAAGTGGGGAGCCCAGAACTGGACACAACACCCCAGATGTGGCCTCACTAGTGCAGAAAGAGGGGGAGGAGAACCTCCCTCGACCTGCTGCCCACACTCTTCTTTATGCATCCCAGGAGACCATTGGCCTTCCGGCCACCAGGGCCCATTGCTGTCCCGTGGAGAACTTGCTGTCCACCAGGATGCCAAGGTCCCTCTCCATGGGGCTGCTTTCCAGCAGGTCTAGCCCTAACCTGTACTGGTGCATGGTGGTGTTCCTCCCCAGGTGTGGGACTACACTTATCCTTCTTGAACTTCATTAGTCCTGAGGCACATTGGTCTAAACCATATTAGATGCTTCCTTTAGGATGGAGTGAATAATAACCTGAGTGTGTCCGTTCTCAGGTGGCAACGAGGAACCAGGTCAGAATGGAGATCCAGAAAACCAGGTGAAATGAGCTCTGCTCCTTCTACTTGACCCACTACTTGACATGTGGTTGTTTTATTTTACCTTTACCTATTCACTTTAACTTTCTTTCTTCCTCTCTCCTGCTCTTTTGAAGAGGACCACTGAAAAATGCAAAGATCAGTTCCATTTGTTTTCACCATTAGGATAGCCAAGGATTAGAAGAGGTTGCCCACAGAGCATGTGGAGTCTCCACACTTGCAGTTTCTTAGGACAAACCTGGCCAAAGCTCTAAGTAACCTCATCTGAGAGTGAACCACGATTTGAGCAAGAGATTGGCCTAGAAACCTCCTGAAGTCCCTTCCAACTTGAATTACCTGATGATTTTTTTCTGATTCCAGAAAGTTTCCTAACTTTTTTTTTTTTTTTAGCTGAAACCACATGCCAAATTTCACTGACATTTGTGGCATACCTTACCCCTGTTGAGATGATGCATTTGAGAGACTTCACTACTTCATGAATATTTGGCCTGGTCTAGCTAGTCCCTGGTCTGGAGGAAGCCCTTCAGCCCGCAAACAGGGTGTTTGCTGTGACATATAAAGGCTGCTGATCTTAACATCAGCCTTCTTCAATGTCCACCTTGCTCATGGTTGAACCTGTCACCAACCTGGCGCACCATCGTCCAGGTGTGGTGACACTTAGTTCACAAGGACACCTGCCCAGTGTGAAGAGAAGAGAGGCAGGCTGAGATTTTGGGCTTCTGACTGGAATGATTTCTATGTATTTGGTGCAATGCTGCTGCAAGTTCCTTTCTTATTTTTGTTGCTGAGTTCTGGTGGTTGTTTTTCTCTAGCACTAAGGCATTCAGGGCTGGTCTCCCCGAAGGCTGAGAATTCTCTTTTAATATATGTTTTTTAATGATCTACATGTAACTCGATCAGTTAAGCTCAAGAATGAAGGCAAAGTCCTGTCTGACTTCAGTCTTAGCTCCATTTCTGCTCTTTAGCTAAGGCTACAAAGACTCAGATTTACGTTTTTAGATTTGTAAATACTTCTTTCTAAACCCAATAAAGTAAAATAGCCCCTGGTGTATCCTTGGTGTTCAAGACTGAACAAGCCCAATTAGCCTGTGAAGAGATGTTCCCTGCAGAATCATTTCAGTGTTTTGGGCTAGTCCATTGTGAAAATCATTTACGGCTATACCTTGTCATTGATGGGTTCTTGTTCAACACGAGAAGCTCTGAAGGTGACTTGGTTTCTTGCCAGAACTTCTTTGTTGATTTACTCCTGTCCTCTCTTTCATCATCCTGCTTCTTCAACTCTGTTTTCCAGGGGAAGGTGAAGAATAAATGCAGTTTTTAAGGAAGACAGATATTTATTTTGCTGCTTCTTGTGTTTGGCTGTCTGCCATTTCCTCATGCTTGCTTTGCGGTTGTTTGTTATGCTAGGTGTGTCTGTACACATCCAGCACGGTACTTGAATGACTAGGTCCCAGTATTAACAGGAAATGATGGTATCTGGATGGGAGTTATACATCACATCCCCTCCTGCTGTACTGTGTGACTGTGGACCTTGCAAGTACATTAGGCCAGCTAAAGCTCAGTCTTCAGAGGAAACATCATAGTAACATAGAATAGTTGGGTTTGAAGGGATCCTTCAAAGGTCATCTAGTCCAACCCCTCCTGTCATGAGCAGGGGCATCTGCAACTAGAGAAGGTTGCTCAGAGCCCTGGCCAACCTGATTTGTAATCCGTCCAGGGATGGGGCAGCCACCACCTCTCTGGGCAGCCTGGGCCAGCCTCTCACCACCCTCAGAGTCAAAGATTTCTTCCTTCTCTCCAGTCTACATCTCCCTCTTCTACTTTAAACCCATCCCCCCTTGTCCTGTCCCAACAGGCCCTGCTCGAAACTCTGTCCCTGTCTTTCTGCCAGGCCCCTTGAAGTCCTGAAAGGCCCCCAGAAGGTCTCCCCGGGTGGAGCCTTCTCCTCTGCAGGCT
>JAAGNO010027901.1:17449-31030 GCA_033439905.1 Ceryle rudis
GAGGGGTTCCCGCCCTCCCAGCGTTGCTGGGGCTCCTCTGGCCCCGCTCCTGCAGGTCCCTGTCTCTGCTGTGCTGAGGACTCCAGAGCTGGCCCCAGCACTGCAGGGGGGTCTCACCTGAACAGAGCAGAGGGGCAGAAAACCCTCTCTTGACCTGCTGGCCACAAGATATTTATTTTTTGTTGGGATTTACAGTATGGAGGGAAGCAGTGACTCCCTGTCACCTCCTGAGTCCTCAGATAAGAGCTGGAAGATGACAAACAGGTGACGTAGCATCCCACACGGTTTCTTCTGCCAGTGAGAATTACCTTGTCAACAGCTTTGAGAAGTATTCCCTGCCTGAGAGCTCAAACATGACAGTGGGCAGGAAAATCCTCAGTTTATTACTGGAAGGGGCTGAAGTTGCTCTTGTGGCTGTAGGAATTTAAATTCCAGTCTGTAGGTAAAAGTCTGTCCAACTTTTCCTCCAGAGATACCAACAGAGCTTCTTCTGGAGCATTGCCAGGGACTGATCTCTTATAATGTGCATAACAGAAGACCTGCCCAGTGCAGGTAGTGGAGGACAGCGCCATATAAAGCTCAGTGGGAGAACTGAGCTGAAGTCATCCTATGTGCTGGTGGATGTTATATTTGCACTGGAGAAGCAATGTCACAGCAGGCAGGGCAGATGAAGAGGCGGCTGCAGCAGTGTGTCTGTGTTTCTGCTATGTGAGTGGAGCAGGACAGGGAACACCAAGACCCAGTAGAAGAATCACCCCCCCGTGGGCGCAGCTTTCTCCAAGGCAGCAATGAGTAGCCCTGTCTCATGGCCAAAGGCTGCATCCCTCTTCTGGAATTGTTCAGATTTGAATGCAGGAGTCACCACAACCCAATGTCTGCTCTGGGTAGAATCAGAGAATGGTTTGCTTTGGAAAGGACCTTAGATATTATCTAGTTCCAACCTGCCTGCCATGGGCAGGGACACCTCCTACTAGACCAGGTTGCTCAGAGCCCCATCCAAAGTAGTTCTGAATACACCCACTGATGGAGTATCCACAGCATCCCTGGGCAAGCTGTGCCAGTGTCTCACCACCCTCAGAGTGAAGAACTTCTTCCTGATTTCTAATCTAAATCTACTCTCTTCCAGTTTGAAGCCATCACCCCACATCCTGTCACTACAAGCCCTTGTAGAAAAAAACACCTCCTTAGCTTTCTTGTAGGCCCCAGAATAGAATGAGCTCCTGGGTGTAATTTTCACATCTAATCTTTCCTGGCTTCTTTTCCCCAGTCATGCTCCAGCAGAGGTCTTGGTCTGGGCACATCAAACCCAAACATTTCCAGAAGGAGCACAAATGCCATGCTCTCTCCAGTGCAAGCTGTCTCCTAGCTGACATGCATGGGGGTGTGAGCCACTCTGCCTGTCTCCTCCAACTGAAAAATCCTTTCCCCATAAGCATCTGCCCCTCTTCTCCTAGCGGTTTCGGGAAGTTGTGGCCGTGCCTCTCCCCAGATCTGAAGAAAGGGAAACCAGCTCTGCAGTCTCAGTGTTGCAGGTTATAGGGCTGCACAATGACTTCAAGGTCAGGACACCTATAGAGGTCTGGTGGGAGATCTTCCTGATGGGATTCCTTCCTTGCATCTCCTTGGTTTGTTGAAGGCAGTCATGTACCCTTGATCTGTCCTTGTTGAAGCCCCTTCTACTTCAGCTGTATTTTAAATGGAAAAGTGATGGCTTCATTTTATGAAGAGCCTGACCTAGCAGATGGACTGGGAGAAATGAGGAGGCACAGCTAGTTTTGGTGTTGTGACGTGACCAAAGTCTACAGAGGTAAGTAGGATGCCATTAACGTCTGTGAGGTGCCCTGTCAGCCTGGGTCTGAACTGCCCAATCTGGAAGTCATGTTGGTAGGGCTGCATACTGAAAGCTGAAGCGTCATTTTCAGAGTTAGACAGAAGTTGTGAAAGGACCTTGAAGAATACTACAATTTCAAACATGGGCTTCTAAATCTAACTAGCCCCTATTTTAAGTGCCCTTGTCAGATTTACCTATAAAATTTTGTTCAGACTGGGAGTCCATGGCCAGGAAATGGATGTGAACAGAAATCTTGTGATTACTTAGCTAAAATTGGAATATATATGTATAACCTGTCTTAGACCAGCATAGTTTGGGGGTGAGCCTCTGCTTTGGATGACAGCTCTGCCCTTCTCCTGTTGAGCATTTGTATTGCCGCATGAAGGGTACTCCGCTTGGGTTGAGAATGGGATGGCTTAGAGCCAAATGAGACCCTGTGAGGAGCTCCAGGCATGGCTGGTTTTGTGGGACTAGGAAGGTGAGAATGACAAAAATAACCTGTGATATTTTGACAACAGCAACTTTCTGATAGCTGCCAAATCACTCATCTCTTCTGTTGAGTCAGTCACAAATTGCATTTGTGTTGCTCCCTGCAGTGCTCTCTGACTAAATCTGCAATAAAACCAGAGGAAGTGATCAGTGGAGCAAACGTCAATGGGACACACCAGGTCATACATCTTCATGTCTCCTCCGCAAAACAATGATCTCAGCTGGACAGCACTTACGTGCTTCTTTTTGGCAGTGTTGGAAATCTTGACCAAAAGGCTGAGAAATGGTCAGAGGGTTTAAGAGGAGAGTGACATGTCCAAGCACTTTAAAGCTGAGTGGATTGGAATGCCCAAAGGCCATTGCAACCTGCTGGTACTGAAGCCAAGGACGTTGTGCCCTACTGACGTGCAAAGGCAAGTATTTATTAGTTCATTATATCACTTCTCAAGTGCTAAAGATTTTCAGGAAGATGTAACTTTGTGCAGACTCTATTAAAAAACAAGACATACATACTGTGCTGGAGCTTATCAGGTGCACCACAAAGACCTCAGCTGTCTCTTCACTCCTCCTTTCTTGCTGATCCCTGTGACTTCTGTCTCAGGATGTCACCAGATTACCTTCCTCGGGTCAAATGGGGGCCTGGCCCAGGCTGCCCAGAAAGGTTATGGAGTCTCCTTCTCTGGAGACTTTCAAAACCCGCCCGGACATTGTCCTGGGCAACCTGCCCTAGGTGAACAGTCTTTGGCAGGGGGGTTGGGCTAGATGGTCTCCAGAGGTCCCTTCCAACTCCTACCATTCCGTCATTCTGTGAAATGTCTTTCTGTTCTGAGCGTCTTCACTTGGCATGTTTTGGCATCACTGTATCACCTAGTGCATGGCTTTAAACTGAAAAAGGGTAGACTAGGTGTAAGGAAGAAGTTCTTCACTGTGAGGGTGGTGAGACACTGGAACAGATTGCCCAGAGAGGTTGTGGACACCCCATCACTGGATGTGTTCAAGACCAGGCTGGATGGGGCTTTGAGCAACCTGCTCTAGTGGGAGGTGTCCCTGCCCATGGCAGGGGGGTTGGAACCAGATGATCTTTAAGGTCCCTTCCAACCCAAACCATTCTATGACCCTCAGCCAGGGCCTTTGAGGCTCTTCCCATTCCCTGTCTTTCAGAGAACATGGGAAATGATCTGAATCAAGTGCTGGTCCAGACACAGGAGAAAGCCTGGTGATGGGAACCCTTGAACTGCTGTGAAAAGGGATTACTGATTTGTTTGCCTAAGAATTAAAAAAAAAAGAGATAATTTTCAGCTTTTATCTTAAGTAGTATTGGCGCCTGTGGCTGATGTGAGATAGCCAAAGCAATGGGCACATGTGGCGGAGAATGTGATGACTTACGTGTGGCCGTGTTAGAAAGAGGCAGGAGTGGACCATTCCTGCTGCCTTGAATGAATAAACAAATGCCTGAAAGCAGAAGCACCCTTTGTTGACCCCCCACCCCAAGTATGTATGTGAAGCAGGAGTTCCCTGAATGCTCCAGCAGCTAGAAAACCCGTGGCAGGGCAGTGCAAGGTCTCTGGAGTTTCCCTGCAAGCCCATCTCCTCCTCACAGCCTGTGCCTGTTGCTCTGCACACAGGACATCTCCTGGAGAGCAGAAACAACCTGCAAGAGGTCCTCAGCTGTCTGGCCACAGCACAATGTGCTGAGGCTGGCAACCAGTTTTCCAGAATGGCTTATTTGTGTCTAGAGAGTGAAACTGCAGCTGGGTCTGCTGTAATATGATCGAGATGAGTGTGAAGGTGCCTCTGTGTGTGTGCTCTTTCTTCAGAAAATGCTGTATTTGGATCAGAACAAGTTTATGTGGGGGGGTCGGTGTCTTCTCCCAGGTAACAAGTGATAAGACAAGAGGAAACGGCCTCAAGTTGTGCCAGGGGAGGTTTAGCTTGGACATTAGGGAAAACTTCTTCACTGAAAGAGTTGTTAAGCAGTGGAACAGGCTGCCCAAGGAGGTGGTGGAGTCGCTGCCCCTAGAAGTATTTAAAAGACATATAGAAGAGGTGATGAGGGACACGGTTTAGTAGTGGGAATTGGCAGTGTTAGGTTAATGGCTGAACACAATCTTGAAGGTCTTTTCCAACTGAAATGATTCTATGATTCTATGTTTAAATAAACCATGTCTGGACTGGAAGCCACAGAGTGAAGGTTCTGCTCAACACCCATGAAACAAAGAGGTGACCCCTTCTCCTATAGGTAGATAAGATGAAAAAAACAGTATTTTAAAAAGTCTTTTTCCTCCTTAGTGTTCTATAGGAACTCATAGGAGTTACAATTTCTCTCCCCTCTTTCTTCCCCGACAGCCCTCCCACCTCCAGAGTGAGCTGCATAGGCCATTACTGTGCTGTTTCCATTTCATGAGCCTGAAGTCCCACGCTCACAAAAAAATGGACAGACCCGAGATGTTTTGCCAAAGAGATATTAAAAGGTAAAACAATCACCGATCCATCTGCATTAAGAGGTTTCCTAACCACATTCCCATCCCATAGTACGCAGATCAGAGTGAGAAGGGTCTCTTGAATACCCATCGCTCATCACAATAACAAAATAATTTGCTAGGAGTACTGGGACAAAAATGAGTGAGAGTTAAGCTGACTGTCAGGGAACCTCTCCCCAAAGATCAGTTTTACAGGGGAAGAAGTTCTGGGAGGGAGGTGATTGAAACTTCAGTGTTCCGGATAAGATCTAGGAAAATAATGCAGCTTTCATGTCAGTGACCAAGCTTAAAAATCCAGTGAGGTTTGCTTTGGAAAGAATTTTCATTGTTCTTGTTGAAAGCAGAGCATTAGGAAAAAAAAAACCAAACCCAAACAACCCTCATTCCATTTTGGGTCTGTCTGGAATTGAGAGGCAGATAAATACTTTTTTTGGGGGGGAGGGGGTATTTTGCTTGATTTATATCTTGGCTCTTTTGATGCTGGTCACTTTTACACTGAAAAGATGCATTTTAAAATGCTTTTTTAAGAATGATCTTCTTGCTTTTCCATATCACAGCATTTTTGTTTGGAAAGGGTCTAGTTGCAACACTTGTGCATTTTCAGTTTCCTCCATTTCTTTATACCCAGAGCACTAACTGAGTTTGGTGAACAATAAAATGTAGTCTCATTCACTCTGAGTCTAATTTTTGGAATAGTTTGCTTATTTAAGTGCATCAGAGGTTATTTTTTTTTTTGGTCTGATTTTACCTGAGATGCTTAAAAAGAGACTAAATGTATCGGAGCAGGGCACTGGTGCAGAGAAGCAAGCAGAAAGCTCCAGAATGCCAAAGAAAAAGGAAAAAGGAAGACAGAATCAAAAAACTGAGGTGGGATTTTCCGTATCTTCCTTTCATTGTATGACCTGCTGAGCACATGTCATAAACTGGACCAGCATGAAATGAGTCAGCCACCAGCAGCAGGCACAATTAGAAATGTTTTACAGTCCACTGGCACAAACACCACAACCTCGGTGGGAATGGTTTTTGGTTTTTTACGGTGTCTCTTTGATGACCCAGTGTCAATCAAATGACAGCAAAATTTATCCCACCTGCCTTTGGCTGCCAAAAAATTCAATGTCCAAATAATGCAATTAATCATTGTTAATGAAAAATTCACGCCTCTGAGGGGTGACTCATCCCACCTGCGCTGGCTACCCGTGATAGCCAGGGAAGAACTGTCTCCCACCCAGCCTGCCTGTCTTAAAGCAAATATCTTGGCTTAGCCTGCAGAAAGTTGGAAGCGCTTCGTCCCCTGCAACCACAGCAACAGACATATGCTAATTACTTTTCTTGAAACATATATTTTTCATAAATTTCATTTTCAGTGTTTGCGGCTTGGGCTCTTTCCCAAATAAAGCAGCCAGTGATTGAGCCTGGGTTTATTGCTTCCACAATCCAAATTACAGCTATTATCGCCATCTACGACCTGCAATTATCCTCAGCTTGCATATTTCATTTCTTTATTGAAACATACTTTGAGCTGATGAAAGGTGATAGACTGGCAGCCTTGGAAAGCAGCGTCTTCTCTCTGAACAACAGATGCAAAGTGAGAGAGCAGAAGCACAGCTTCTGCTCCAGCCCCCCTCTCACTGTTCAAGATGGTGCTGCATGCATGCTCACCACCACCAGTAAGAGGTAGCCCCAGCGGTGCACCTCAGCTGTTCATCCAAGGATCAGCTCTCCCTAATTTCTTCTGACTTATTCATAGAATCACAGAAATGCCTGGGTTGGAAGGGACCTCCAGAGGTCATCCAGTCCAACCCCCCTGCTGAGAGCAGGGACAGCCTCAACTAGAGCAGGTTGCACAGAGCCTCATCAAGTCTCACCTTGAATGTCTTCAGGGATGGGGCCTCAACCACCTCCCTGGGCAACCTGTTCCAGTGCCCCACCACTGTTACTGTGTTCTACCACTGTTATTCTGGCAGTTATTCTGCCCTCCTGCAAGGCTGGGCTGGGGGAAACCTCCATTTCATGCACATGGTCGTGCCATTTTATTCAGATGGGTGGTTATTCCTCTACCATGGGTACTGGTTTCTCCTCCTACAAGGACAAGTTCTCCAAACTATCTGCCTTGAAACTTCTGCCAGGCTAAGGCTGCCTAGCTGTTTTTCCTGGGACACTGTCTGTTCCACGCAGGACTTAGATCCAGACAAAGTTTCCCCAGGCTGAGAGCAGCCCAGTTATGTTTTCTGGGAACTATCACTAACTGGACTGTCGAGATGCAGAAATCCCATCTGCAGAAATCTCATCTGCATCCACTCCCTGTATCCATCCATAAACAAGTGCAGAGCACAAAAAGCCCGAAGTCCAACACCTTCTAGGAGCACTGGCTGTACCACTGGTGAATTCAGATTTTTGATGCAGGAAGCGAGAATCTTCCCACAACAGCTGGCTTTCTGAGCCCACACATGTATTTGCACATATTCCTGGCCGGAAAATCTGAGGCAGAAACGTGGCTGCACTGAGAATAAGAATATGATATTTCAAAAAGGCCTGATCCAAAGCTTCCGTGCTCACACAGCAAAATGTGCTCCCAGGCAAGGATGGTGGGGCAGAGGTTTGAAATGCAGGCAAAGCTTCCCCATTTTAGCAGTAAGGGCAACACAGAGATGGTTGCCTCACCTCAGGATTAATGCTGAAAAAATCACTCCTAATACATTTCTCCGTAAGTGGTCTTTGTCTTTTCAGAGATTTTCTGTGTGTCAGTACTCTGCCCCCACCTTGTTTGGTAAAGCAGGGTGTTTGGATGAACCCATACTGTATCCTCTCTGAGCCCAGCATCCTTCCCTGCACTTAGGTTGTATAGAATTTTCCGAGGGCCTCAGTTAGTAGAATTGGGCTACAGCTAAACCGAGAAATGTCAGTGGGGCTGAACTGAGTATTGCTTGGGTGGGGAACAGGATCAGCCTGAGACAGATGTTGCCTTCAAAGAAGTGGAAGATCTGCTGAGTAAGTGCTGATGCACATGAAGACAGATCTCCTGCCTCACTGCCACTGGCCCCACTTCTAGGTCACTTATATGGTCATACTCGGGTGGTCCATGCCCAGTAGCTCTGGCAAGAAGAGCTTTGACTGATGCTTGTACCAGTTTGGTGTGAATCTCTCAGCTGCTCATCTTTCTGCTGTTGCTTGGCGGTTGTGCTGTGGATTGAACTATCACACCCTTGGTTTATTGGGGACGGAAGTAGGACAGTGTCATGGAAAAGGAGACCGTAAGTCATGGGGGAGGAAGGCTGCTGGGTAAAGTAACACCCAGCAGATGCTTCTGTGACCTCGTAACATGGTCCCTTAGAGGGGAAGGAGGAGCACCTCTTTCTCACTCTGGAGGACTGCTAGTATTTTCACCAGCTGCCAATTGCCTGCTGTTAGTATGCATGTAATGTCAGCGCTGCAATCCCAGAGACCTCAGCGTAGGTGGATTTGCTGCCTCAGATGTTTTGAGAATCTTTTTGCCTGAAGACTTGGATAGAGACATGAAATGTAAGTGCAAAATCCAAATCTGCAACCCTGCTTATAGCAAAAGTCTTAACAGTGTTCTGATCCTTTTCAGCTGCCTGAAATGTTCTGGGTTTGTTTGTTTGTTTTCTATCTTGACGTTTTCTGTTTACTCAAAGTTCTCCTTGACCAATGTTCTCTTTCATTTCCTCTGAAGTATAACCCAACTACTAACTGGAGGCACTTTTTCAGTGTGGGTCATCTTCCCAACTGCCAGACTGGTCCTTCTGTAAAAGAACTATCAAGATTTGGTGGCCAAAAAGCTGGAGCGTAACTCCAATTAGTTCAGTCCCAGTGGGATGGGAGCATCCTGGCCTATGTCCTGAGATAGTAGAGCCCATTGGTAGTGCAGAAGTACCTTCCTGCAGTAACGATGTCCCCCAAACATTCAACTACATTCAAACTCTCTTTCATCCCACAATCTAAAGTCTGAATTATGTTTAGGGTGTTAGATTCCACAGAATAGGAGGAAAATCCCTATTCTGTCCCTCTTAGCTATCTTTTTCCAAGTAGTCACTTGAGAAGCAGTGAGAGCCTTCTCTGGGAAGGAGGAGATGTGCCTTGGGATACCCTGTAGCAGAAGAGAAAATAAATACCTTACCTTTCTTGCAGCCTGGGTGAGTGTTTCTGGTTTAAGATAACAGGCTGCTCACTGTAACCACTTGCTGCTATGTTTCTGTTTTCACATGGCTCTCCCTGCTGTCCCCCACATCCTTTTCTTATAAAGTTATTCAAGAAAGACTTTCTCTCCAGATCATATTCATCTACCTTACAATGAAACAAAAGCTACACTGGAGTCCTGTCTTCTGGTATGAGGTGGACCAGTGAAATAGCTCTACCTTTCTTTATGGCACCATCAGTTGTACCTACTACAGCTGGGGTTGAATTAAAACTTAATACTAACAATTCTGGGCTCTAGGCAAGTTTCTAAATGGAAAAGGCAAAGCGACCTGACAGACCATCTTCATGAGTTTCAGTGACAATTCAGAGAAGTGAACATCAGTGTCAGAATGAACCAATGTAAAATGTTTTGCTCTGATATGCATTTCAATGTAACTATTTTTTAAAATGCCCGGTCTGATAATTGTGACGAGAAAACAAATAGTTTAAAGAAGATAAACCACTTTCTTTCCATCAATTAGCAGGTCAAATTACCGTCTTCATTTGAAATCCACTTTCTGCTTAATTCAGAGTAGACCTCTAAGTTGCTGGAGTGTTCCACCTCTACTGAATTCCTCTACCTGCAGGCAGGGTTTTGTACGATACCCTGACTGTTCCACTGAAGACAAAATACTTAATTTGGGGACTAGGATGACCCTGCATCTCAGAGGGATGTGGTAGTAGAGGAGACACCTGCGTTCCTTTTTTGTTCTGGTGAGTAAAACACAAGTGGAACAGATTCACCATGAAACATGGGAACATTGTCCCCTGCGTGGAGGTTGAGCACTGAGACACGGCTCCAGGCTATGCTAATGCTGAATGTAATGGGCTGTTGAGTGTAAAAAGAGGCTATAACTCTGGTTTCCAAGCTGCAGGTGCATTTTCCTCAAAATGGCCCAAACTGGAATAAAACATTTTTGTTTTTAATCACTGAGGTGGAATTGTTTCATTTTTCTTTTTGGCAAGAAAACTTGAAAAAAAATCTGCTTTACTTTGGATCAAATTGATTTTTTTTTTTTTTTTCACTTTTTAACTTGGTAGTTGAACTGAAAAATCAATTATTCACCCAGCCTTACTCCCAACACATGTCCAAGAGCAGAAGCTGTTGGTTTTATTCAGTAGCAGATTCTCGGTAATTTAAGCAAATGAATGCTGGGGTAACAAGCTTGCCCCATTGCCTTACCTGACTCTTCCCGTCTCGCCTACAGAAACCCAACCAGGATCACAGGGAGAGACCCCAAAGTGTTTCATTTCCTTGATGCTCTGCTGTGCCTGTGCCTACTGAGCCAATCTGCCTGGCAACACAAAACAGAGCCTCGGTTTTGATCCTGATGGCTGCTGTTGTTGGCTTTCTAGCCTATGTTTTAACACTCACATAAGTTCCTTTGGACAAGATAACGAGGTCCCCCTGAGAAGCACTCAAATCATTCCTGCCTCATAATCTCATATCATAATGGTCTCCAAAGGAAGGAGATTGTCACTAAATGTGAAGTGCTAATGACTGTAATGTTGTGTTGTAATAAGAAACTGTACAGAAAAACAACTTCATCAATGGCACATTTCCAAATAAAGAGCTCCGCTGGAAAGAACTCTCCTTTCTACATGCTTCAGACATTCCTAATTCTGCTGTTTCTCCCGTGTACCATCAGCAGTGGAATTATCCAGGCATTTGTTTCACAGGATGCTAAACGTTTGGCTGTCCAGGAGGTGAATATTTGCTCTTAAAATTCTACCTATGTTATGTCATTGACATGACTGTGGGTTTTGCTGCAGTACTTCTGGAGGAGATCAGTGGCAGAGAACTCTGGCAAAAAGCATAATTCTCACCCATTTCTTCTTAGGTCTTGAGAGGATATAATGAGTGCAGAGGGTCCACAGGAGACCCAACCTTGGCAGTGTGGGAGATTACCTGCTGTCCTCTAGGTGCTTTGTAACAAGCAGGTGATCTGGACCACATATTCCATGGGGTCTCCTGGTCCCCTTCTGTGCTTGTGGTAGGTGAATTAAGTCTCCTCCACGCTACATTCTTCCTTGTTGGATGTACGGCATAGGAAAGACAGAAAACTATGCTTCAGTCCCCTTCATCCTTATCATCTAATGCTGGTCTGGAGGAGAAAGAACTGTGTGAGAGACAAAGGCATGAGACCTCTGAATCTTGGCCAAAGTCTGACTTTAGTGCTTAATCCATTGATGAATCCTGCACCATCCCTGCACCTGATGGGAGGGTTGGTGTTGTTCCTCTCTGTCCAGGGGGATGGCCTGTATGGACATGGTCCAGAGGATCCTGCTGACCTCAGGATGGCTTTCCTGCAGGGAGATCACTGGTGCACCACTTCACTTAAAAAGGGGAGTTAGTCCTGAGCATCAGTGGCTAGGGCCATCTGTCATATTGGTCAATGAAGAAGGTTTCTCACTTTCTGCCATTCCACCATCTTCACACTCTGAAGAAATGAACCCGCCCGAGCTGCTCAGTGACAGCAAACAACACAACCTTACGTATGTGGTCCCACCTTCTTGGCTCCACTCCCACCACAGCGCTCAGCAAGTAGGTGCTCTCGAGTTAGGATTGGTGGCCAGCTTGTGCTACAGCTGCCCACTCCAGATTTGGCTGTAATCTCTCCTCTAGTGCTTTTGCTGTGCAAGGTGTCCAGTGAGGAGCCAAACGCAAATCCATCATGTGGCAATGGCAGGAGGAGCTGGCAGGAGGGTCTGAGGAGAACAGAAAGCATCCTAGCTGCAGAACTGCAATTCCTGCTTCCTGCTTTCACCTCCTTTAACCCTGTCCCTGCTTGACGCTTCCTGAGCTTTAACCAAAATGAAAAGTCTGGCTCATAAAACAGCTGGACAGAAAAACTGTCAGCACAATAATAAAAATATCAAGAGGTGACAGCAGGCATGTGCCAGCAAAGTAAGCACTGTCGAACACACTGCAGTTGGTGTGAGAGTCTGTGGGCTCTTGTAAGGTATTAAAACTGTCCATCTTCACAACGAATGTCCGGAGTTTCTGTCTCAGTGGGTCTCCAGGGGATGACGGAGGGCTCTTTTTCCCATTTTCTTCTAACAGCTGTGGAGGTGGCTGCACAAGTGATAAATCCAACCCGTGCCGCTGCAGCGCTGGCAGGGCAAAGAATTACTGTGTGGCTCAAGTGGCTGAGCATGGTCAAACAACACTAACTGGGATGGGGAGGGTGGTGTGCTGGGGACAGCAGAAGGGAGCTCTGGCAATGTACTGCATCTTGTTGAGGCTTTAGTTGATGTCTCAAGACCGCAAACACTTGCCAGGAGTAGTAAATCTGCCCTGGCTCTGGAGGTGGTCAGTGCCACAGCCTCCTCTGCCTCTTCTCCTCTGGCTGCAGCTCCTCCTGCATACCTGCTGACTGTCATGGGAGCAGAAGTCCAGCAACAGGTCAAAAGGATGATTATGGGAGGCTGTGAGACCTGGGACTGTTCAGCCTGGAGAAGAGAAGGCTTGAGGTGGATCTTATCAATACCTGAGAGGAGGGTGCAAAGATGTTGGAGCCAGGTTCTTCTCAGTGGTTCCCAGTGGCAGGATCAATGCCAAAACCTGAAATACAGGAAATTCCACTTACCCCTAAGAAAAGAACTTCTTGTTTTGAGGGCAGTCAAGCACTGGAACAGGTTGTCCAGAGATGCTGTGAATTCTCCATCCTTGGAGATATTCAAAACCCTACTGGAGATGGTCCTGGACAATCTGTTCTAGGTGACCCTCCTTGATCAGGGGAGTTGGACTAGGTGATCTCCAGAATTGTCTTCAACTTCAGCAGGTCTGTGGTTTTGTGGAGGTGTGGAACAACCAACTGGAAATGAGGAAATAATGCTGTGACATTTAGAAAAACACTCTATACCTTAGCCATTCATTTATTTTTCTTTCCACTAGATGTTATTGCTGCTCTCATAAATAATTCAGATTTTGTAAACTGTAGTATATTATTTTAACTGGTACATATTAATCACCTTTAGTGCATTCTGGAGCTTCTACGGTATTTTTAATGAATTTGTAAAATATTCTTTATTGTGTATGAGCAGGATTAACTTTAATTCGCAGACCAGCCTGCACAGAGTCAGTATTTCATAGCTTTCTGCAGCCTGTTCATATTTAGCTATTCATGGAAATTTTTTTTTCCCCCATTGATATCTGGACAACACAAGTCCCTGGTATTGTAAGGATTTGGAAAAACTATTTGAAACTTGCATTTCAGGCATTTCCACATACAGGGCTTCTGGACTGTTGACACACACACAAGCTGTACTGAAGTTTTCTGTACACAATAGTCCTCTTACAAGCAGCAAAACCAAGTTAAAGCCCCCCAGACACCTCCTGATAAAAAAAAAAGCACCACCCTCTTTACCCTGAGATGCAAGGGAATGAAACTTCTTTCCTTCTTTCCTACCTTGCCAGTGTCTGTCTTTTTAACAGGAGCTGTATTTGTGGCCAGGTGATCCATTACCTGTTTTTTAATTCTTTTCTTGTCTTTTCCCTTTTCTTTTCCTTTTTCTTCTTTTCTTTTCTTTTCTTTTCTTTTCTTTTCTTTTCTTTTCTTTTCTTTTCTTTTCTTTTCTTTTCTT